>WNGS01000472.1:0-19921 GCA_020271785.1 Procambarus virginalis
GAGCGCAAATCCTCCGCACCAACGAAGCCGAAAGCTGAGGAACCCTGCACATGAAGCTGGAAAGACCAACATCCCGAGAAAGCACGGGAGCGAATAAGCACGCATTAAGGTGCTCAAACTCGCCCCCCAAGTAAACCTGCAGAAAACTAGCAGTTTCTCGCCAATCAAGCGTGCGGGTCCGACAGAACCCATGCCACCCCCCAACGAAAAGAGAGGGCAGTCTGCTAGCCAGGAAGACTCCAGAACCTCCAAACGCACCCAAAAACGGGAAGAAGAACCGAACTCAAACGAGGACGGATCCATCGGGGAGGCATAATCCGGGTCTCGGCAGAGGTATGCAGCAAGAGCTTCCCGAGCCACCTTCGCGGAGAGACGGGAAGTAGTAACCCCTGAAAAGACGGTCTGAAGTACCCAAAGCACCCGGAAACCGAACCCGGGAGGAGCCGAACCCAACATACTCATACAGGGAAGGGGTAAGAAACCCCTCCCCCTGCAACAGTAAGCCCCGCGGGAAGGCAAAAGCACCCAAGCAGGGTCACAAGGAGCCCAAGGCCCCCAGGTAGACTCCTCCCCAGCCCCAGGATCCCCCACATCGGGACCCGGGGCGGAGCCGTCCTCCAAACCCTCCCCCCTAAAGAAAAGGCAGAGTCCAAGCGAAAGGCTGCAAGAAGGGGGTCTGCTGGTGGGACCCAGAAGCCTTGGTAGGAGGTATCGGCTCAAATCCTCCGTCCCCCACCCAGATGGGGCAGCCCCCGAAGCAGCCCGAGTCTCACCACCAACGAAACCCTGCGCCGATGCCGAAACCTTCCGACGTTTCGGAGCCGGACACAGGGGGGAAAGCTCAGGAAGAACCACAGGGGAAGGACCAGAGGGCACGGCTGGAGTCAGAGCCATAGCGACCAACGCCCCCAGGTCAGGGTCCCGAACACCAAAACGGGGCAGCCTCGGGGCATCCAGGTGGGAAACTAACCTAGCGCGTTGCAATAACCTAAACCTAACATGCAACGCTGATGCTGCCTGTACCCTAATAGGAACATCCTCAGATGAGAAAATTACTCTCATATGTCAGTCAACCATTTGACCCTTTAGGCTTACTTAGTCCTATATTAATAAGGGCCAAACTCCTAATGCAGGAATGCTGGCAGAAACATATGGGATGCGATGATCCGTTGCCAACTGAGTTGCAAGAGAAATGGCAAACACTCGCAACGGATTTCAATCAATTAGGTGTTTTGAAATTTCCTCGTAATGCTTCAGGACAAAACTTACCTACAAATTTGCACATTTTTTGCGATGCCTCTGGCAAAGCTTATGGCGCTGCAGCCTACTTAGTCAATAGTGCACAATCAATTTTACTCACATCTAAAGCAAGAGTTGCTCCAATCAAGAAGAGATCTTTACCTCAAATGGAGTTAACTGCATTGCTAGTGGGAATAAGATTGCTCATTGCCTGACCAAGACACTCAATATATTCACTTTGGTGAGATCGTAGTGTGGTCAGACAATGAGACAGTCTTACAATGGGTAAGAAATAACAATAATAAAACTCCCTACGTTAGTAATCGCATTAGGGAAATTCATGAATTATCTGCTGGATATAAATTCAGACATGTCCCACTAAGACAATCCTGCAGATTACTTATCAAGAGGTTTAACATTTAAACAGCTAAGTAAGTCTTCGATGGGTTTAATGGACCTTCATGGCTTGTTAGTGGTCAGTGGCCCAAACAGAAACCACAAGTCATAGTGACCAGTATCACTACTCCCATGAAAGACCCAGAACCTCATCGAGTCTCGGCTATTAATCCTCACAATATTCTAACTTGAGTAAGTTATTAAGAGTGACAGCACACGTGTTTGACTTTCTTACTAAGATAGGAATCAAGCATAAGTTTCCCAATCCTATCATCTACTGGATCAAACGTGCACAACAAGAGACATATGGAAGTGAATATGAAAATCTTCCAGATAAATTAACCAAGTCTCTAGGTATCTGGTATGATACCAACACTCATAATATATTAAGGTGTGGAGGACGTTTGCTTCATGCAAAATTGATTTGGACACAAAGAATCCAATCCTTCTACCGCGTCACCACGTTATTACCAAACTTCTAGTTTTACATCACCATCAATATGGTACTTTGCATGGTGGAGTGTTAGACACTCTCACCGACCTCAGACAGAAAATTGGCTTCCTCAGGTCGTCAAACTGTCAAATCAATTATTAACCCTCAACCGCTAGGGGCCCAAATGGAATTCACACCCCAGGCGCACAAAAAAAAAAATCCAAAAAATTCTTTCGTCTTATAGAATTGTTTATTTTTGTTCCCTGATCACGGAAAAAATAACAAAAAAATCGTAGGTAGCATATTTTAGCCGCAGTAGGGTAGGGAAGTGTGGCAAAAAAGGGGCGTTGGCAGAGCCTTCGCCAGACGAGGTCTACTCCGCCCGAGATGTCAGACGGCAGTTGCCACAAATATATTATTTCCTAATTATTTCAATGTCTCTGATTGATTTTTTCTTAGTTTTTTTGCAGTAATATTATTCCATACAGTGAATTGTGATATATTTATATTATAAAATGTGAACCATCGCTGTACTCAAAATTATGGTGTGCATATAAGTGATTCAATTATTATGTTCAAAACAATAAACAAATAGTTTTGCTGTTGTTACACTATATACACAGGTTATATATAAGTATCTGCATGTTTTGTTCACCATAACGACTACTAAGTTGGTCTTGTGAGTCAAAAAGCAACGAGGAGTGATCGCCACACACCAGGGAGCCACTCACTGCCACGACCTCCCTCAACACCACCTCACTCACCCTCATTTACCTCCCACAATACTGTTTTTGCATTTATTCACTATACACAGACGTTTATATATACGTATTTACATGTTTTGTTCACCATAACTGTACATCTAAGCTTGTATGATGAGTAAACGCACAAAGACGTAGCTACTCCACAGTCAGCTGATCGGTGGCCACCCTCAAGGCCACACGCACTAATATTTCTCTTCCAACAATATTGGTTGTGGTGTTATTATGCTATATACACACATTATATATAGTATCTACCTGTTTTATTCATCATACTTGTACAAATAAGCTGGTATGGTGCCCAAAGACCCTTTGTGGTCACAGGTAAACAACACGATAATTCCTGCAGACGACGCTCCTCTCACCAAAATGGCGGCTCCCAACCTACTCCTCTCGCTGTTATCTCACTATACACACGTTATATGTAAGTATCTACATTTGTGTTCACCATAGCGAACCACTAAGCTGGTATGGTGAGTGCAGTCAATAAATGGTGGCCACACACAGTCAGAAGACAACGCCACAATCCTCCTTCCACAGCCGTACTCCTCCCTCCATCGAGCACAGCGCTAAATATCTCCACAATCAAGTTGTTATCAGAATCCTGGTCAGTTTTATCAAATTCAGGGGCTTCAGTAATACTATCACTGCTAAATAATAGCAGTATCAGTTATATTTTGGCATTTGTAGGCGATGCTGTGGTCACAAGCTGAACAGCGGTGCTGTGAGCTCGTGCTGCGTGCGCCAGCCTTGGTGGCTGGCGCAATACTGACGTTCTCACTCTCAAGAATGTTGGGCTGGATTTTTTTTCTAGGTGGGATCTGGCAACTATCAGTCGTGGCTGTACTATAGCTGCCCCTATCCCAGGCGGGGTGTTTAAATTATAGCGCTAGACACGAAATCATATATAAATGATGTGCGCGAATTCGGTTTTGTCATTGATATCATTTATATATGATATGCGCGGTTTAAGGGTTAAGTTCTGTATCATCTGTAAACGCTACGATGCACGAGTATGTCCTTACCCAGGACCTCCACCACTCCCTAAAGAGAGGGTAGTTCATCTTCGTCCGTTTGAGACCACTGGTGTCGATTACACAGGAGCCTTGCTTCTCACTGGCAATCCGGATAAGATACCAGTGAAAGCTTATATTTGCCTCTTCACATGGGCTACTACACGAGGCGTACATTTAGAAGTGACTTCTGACATGAGTGCTGAAGCCTTCATCCAAGCTTTTCGTAGATTTGCAGCTCGCAGATCCTGTCCCAAACTCATGATATCTGATAATGGCTCAAATTTTGTGGCAGGAGAAGCCTGCTTACGAGATATGGAATCATCCAGAAGTGCAGTCTGTCATGCAGAGACGACAATGCCACTGGAAATTTATTGCTCCCAGAGCCCCCTGGCAAGGTGGGTTCTACGAACGAATGATAGGGACTGTCACGAAGTGTTTAAGGAAGACCTTGCATCGACAGAAAATTAGTTACTCAGAACTCCAAACACTCGTCGTGGAAATTGAGGCGCGAGTCAACAATCGCCCATTAACTTATCTATCAGATGATTTCTCACAGAGAGAGCCTCTGAGTCCCTCGCATTTAATACATGGAGGCCTGCTGAGCCCTCTGATACCTTTGGCAGAAGAGGACCCCGTCGATCCTTCCTATGTAACCAGGAGTGACTTAGTGCAAAGTTACCAACATCTCTCAAGAGTAATTGAAAGGTGGAATGAGGTGTGGACTCGAGAGTACCTCACCGCTCTACGAGAGTACCACTATGGAGCTTTGAGCCCCTATAATAAAGTGCAACTTAAACCAGGAGACCTAGTATTAGTTGACAGTGATGGACCAAGGTCAGAATGGCCTATAGGCAAAATGTTGCAATCCACCCAGATCACCAAGGCATCCTGAGAGTAGTACGAGTTTTGTGCAAAGGCACTACTACTCTAAAGATTAGAGAAGTTGGTACCTCTCGAATTAGCAGAACGAGAGTGTTTATCAGAACCAGCACCACAGTTTCCAGGATAACAATTCTGATCCACCGAGCACCCGCCCCACTAGAGCAGCTGCTCAACAATGTAAAAGGAAACTACAAGCCTATTATAGCTCTGATTAAGAGCAAATAATTTTTCATCCAATTTGAGTGATCCTGATGATACTGTGTTGTGATGTCTAGTAACCAATCAGCTACAAGTCACAATGACCCAGACATTCACCTCACAGTAGAGTCTCAGTTACTTGAATTGTATGATTTAATCATTAACTTGTTTGTGTAAACTATTAATTATGACATTAATTTCATGTCTTAAATTCTTGTATGTCCTTGACATTTACGGGACATCCGTTGTGTGTGTACTAACATACTAACATACTAACATACTAACTTCGAGATAGGTACGTCTGTACTCAGCATGGCACTGCGACCCGAGTTTTCTCCCCCGGAGTTATGTTGGAAATTTCCAACACTTATCATCCATTATTATATTATGATAAATTACCATTAACTTACTAATTGCAGTAGCTCTTAACACCACTAACAGTAGTGTTAATATAATTTAATCTGAGCATATTGCTGATAATATTACTCCTGATAATGTAAATCGAGAGTTATTAATTGAAATTATTTAGTAACAGTTTTTATTCTGTTACGATCGAATGCTCTGGAGAAGTATAAATACATCTCCATTTCTCGCTAGAGATCATTTATCGAGAATATTATAATTATTAAATCCCTATAATTTCAACCCAGTTCATATTATCGCATTTCATCCATAATTGCGCGGAAAAGAATAATTCGTGTTTAATAATTTCCGTGGTGAATGCGAGAGCGGGGAGGAGGAAGGCGGCGACGCCATTACATCAACAAGGCTTGCTCACGAGACAGCGTGGGAGAAGCACATGGCATTTGCTGGAATTCTTATCGACAAGAATTACGTTGATACCCAGTTAATAAGTGAATTTACTTGCCTGTGTTCTATAGTGCCTCAGCAGTTAATAACGCGTCTACAATTAATACCAGGACCCTAATTAAGTGTGCACAGCAGTGAACATTGAGTCCGGCAGACGCGAATTTCGGCAGACCTTAGTACTCGGTTACGCTCGTAAGTATTACACTGTTTTGATGCATCAAANGGACTCCGAATCCACAGGATTCCAAAATTGGCGGCACTAAGTTTGAAGCTTTGGGGCTTGCCTGTGAGCAGGTGTGACTGGAAGTACTGCAAGTTGGGGGAACAGTAACATCAAGTGCCGAATGGTCTGGGGGGCTGGCTAGTGGTGGTACTATAATGGTACTAACCAGTTTTGAGCTCGTTTGAGCAAATTTCTTGTTACGTGTGGCTCGTTTACGGTAGTTGTTTGGCAGGTTTTGAGGCAATATTTTCAGTAAACCCTTCAGTCATCTGTAAAGTTGTGTTAACTTTCTGAATGCTTTTTGTGAGCAGGTGGTGATTTATCACCTGCTCTCTCTGCCTCTGTGAAAAGGCCAGGTCTGGCACTGGTCCTTGGTAGTCCAAACATAACTATCTGCAACTGATGACCTTTAGGGCAGCCATTCTCAATGCGGGTGATATAGCCTCTACCTGCTGATGATTTCGGGGATCATTGTCCCTGTGGCCTGGTCTCTGACTAAGCCTCTGGTTGCTGATTTGATCAACCAGGCTGTTCACAGTGGTTGATCAGGTACCCTTTGAAGGTGCTTGTCGAGTTCTCTTTTGAACACTGCAAGAGTTTGGCCAGTATACCCAGAATGTGTTAGAAAAGTGTGTTGAAAAGTCTTGGGCCTTTGATATTGATTGCGTTCTCTCTCAGTGTGCAATTGTACGTCTGCTTTTCAGTGGGGCTATTTTGCACATTCTGCCTGCCTTCTGGTCTCATGTGGTGTAATTCTGTGTGCAGATTTGGAACCAGTCCTCCTAATATTTTCCAAGTTTAAATTATTATATATCTCTCCCCTGAGCTCAAGGGAATACCAGATTTAACATTTTTAGGTCCTAATAATTTAGATGTTTTATTGAATAGATTCTAGTGGTAAAAGATCTTTGCATGCTCTCCAGATCAGCAATTTCTTCACCTTGATGAGGCTGTTAGTGTGCAACAATATTCCACTCTAGAGAACACTTGTGCCTTATAAAAAAAAAACGGGAAAAATTTCACATGCTGGAAAATATATTTCAAGATTAAACATTTTAGAAGATGGTTATGTACATAACCGTAAGGTAATAAAATGAGATAATTCTCAAACTTGTATGGGATATCCAAGGTAAATAAGAACTTACTCTTCCAAGAAGCAAAGGCAGAGTCAGACAGCTTAGGGTGGATTCCTTCAATGGTACCATTATTTGTGAAGCCAATAGCACGTTTGGCCCTCTTGGTGCCTCCTCCAAGATGAGTCCCAAGTGGCTAGCAGGGTTCTTCAGAGCCTGCTGCAACTCACGCAGGTGTCCACCAGCATACTGAAGACTGATTCACACATCAAATATGGTGATATATTACAAGAATTCCTTATTTTAGGCATAAGTTTTAAGTCTTTTTTTTTCCTTAAGAGGCTAAGGAAATATTTTACAGAATAATTCATACACTACATTTGTCCTGTTTAACCCTTATCCTTCAACTGCTCACCAAACTAGGGTTGTTTCATTGATTGTGTGCACCAAAACCAGGGTTGCTTTTTGGTGTACCACTAGATTTAAAGCCTGTGAAGTAAATGGGACACCCATATGGTGCCTTAGGCCTCCAGTAAACAGCCACCATCTAGAAAAAAATTGCTGGCTCCAGGATGTTTGTGGGTATGCCTCAGTTTGTGGGTATGCCTCAGTTTGTGGGTACGCCTCAGTTTGTGGGTATGCCTCAGTTTGTGGGTACGCCTCAGTTTGTGGGTACGCCTCAGTTTGTGGGTACGCCTCAGTTGTGGGTACGCCTCAGTTTGTGGGTATGCCTCTGGGGCCTTTTGTGGGTATGCCTCAGTTTGTGGGTACGCCTCAGTTTGAATACAGCAAGCATTAGCGATGTAGATACCTCTGGCTCACAGAGCTGTCATGTGGTTCATGTCACAGCATCACTTACAGATGAGTAAATTTCGCAGAAACTGCTAGAATATGACATCGATGATCCTGAAAGTGATGAAGAATACCAAGATAGTGATAAAGACTACACTGCCTGACCGTTCTTCCGAACTTGAACTATCCGATTATTCCATCTATTTGTTTGGCGAGCGACCTCTCAAAGTGTAGCTTGGCTGCTTGCCACTGAGGTGCCACCATTGCTTTGTTTGGGTTTTGTATATGGCCAGTGAATATCTCCACAACTCTGGGCATCATTTATCAGTGAATAAAATTGGCTTTATAAGGCAATATAGGATTTATGTACTATGGCTTTAGGAAATAATGAAAATCTATTGTAATGACTGGTATACAAAGTCTAGCTTTTGTAGTTATTACCCCTTTGGCTACTCAAGTGATTTTGCATGCAACATTAGGTGTGTCTAAAATATATTGATCTAAAAAAACCAGCGTTGAATGTAATGAAACGCCATTTTCTGGATGAGTCCCGGAGGCTCCCAGGAGCTATCCAGGCTGAATGGATATGTATAACTTTCTGGCATCAGTCAATGCATGGAGTTCTTGCCTACCAGGGACCACAAGCCAGAACCTGGCCCCCTCTAGAGAGGCACGAGGAGCAATGGCCTATAGAGACCCCGATTATGATTGGGAGCATTCTATGTCTGCCATCGACGGGACAGGCACCCAGAAAGGTAGGCGCCCAAAACAAACCCCTATTCTGGTAAACTATTGCGACGAAGACCGAACAGGTGGACAGAACTCCCCAAACAAAAATTAGCCCTCATGACGTCATCATGTCACCGCGCCGCCGTCTGCGCAACCCCCCCTCCGCGGGAGGGGGGAGGGGGAGCCCCCAGACCCCACCGTCGGCGACCCAACCATTAGTTCTTAGGCTGGATGTCAAAAACGGAAAAACACCGCCGACCGGAGGGAGGGAGGGATGCCGGGGAGCCTCCGGGACTCACCCAGAAAATGGCGTTTCATTACAGTCAACGTTGGTTTTCTGGGGGGAGCCCCATCGGCTCCCCGAGCCAACTACCGAAAGATAAGGAAAAAACAGGGACTTACCCGGCGGCGGGCCGTCCTCACTCCTCAACGCGAAGGCGAGACAACTGGCTGCAACCTTCGACCCAAAGCAACGCAGGCCCGACGAGGCCCAGGAACGTTCACCAGGTAGCGAGCGGCCAGGACCCTATTCGATCTCCAAAAAACCAAGGCCCGAATGTCCACCCAAGACATGTTGCCAAAGACAGCCGCCAAAGCAGCAAATTTACGAACGTCGTGGGCCCGGGAAAAACCGCAGGCTGGCTACACTTATAACCCTGCGGACAAACTGAGAGACCCAAGCCCGGGAACAGGGAAGAAGGGTCACGCATCCCCGGCAACAGAAGCCGTGGCGCGCAAATAACGGCGGAGAGCCGCAACGGACACAACACATGATGCAACCCCCGGCCTGACCAAGCATCAACAACCCACGGCCCCCTCCGAACACAGCCGTCTCATTCTTCGCCAGAAAAGAGGGAGACGGCTGCAAACGAACAAAACGACCACCAGGACCAAAAGAGCAGAAACCCGGAGTGGAGGAGAGCATGAAGCTCGCCAACCCGACCCCCGAGGCCAATGCCAACAGGAAAAGAGCCTTGGAAAAAACAATCCCGAACGGAAGGGGCCACCACAAACCTGGGCAGAGAGAGAAACGAGAGCACGCGGTCCAAAGACCAAGACGGCTCGGGCGGCGCATGAGAAGGCCGGAGGTCAAACAATGCCCGAGATAACTTGCGAAACGGGGCGGAAGTAACATCAACCCCGAAAGCAAGCTGAAGCGGCTCTGCCAACGCCGCACGATACGAAGCAACAGTATTCGGCATAAGATGACGGTCCTGAAACAGCCAAGAGAGAAAGGACAGAACAACCCTATCAGAGACCGAAGAACACCGACGCAGTGATAGGAAAAACCGGAAGGACCACCAGGAAACCTCATACTGCCGCTGAGACGAAGCACGCAGGTGGGAGACCAACAACGAAGCCACTTGCGCACCATACAACGAATGATAAACCCGAGTCAAAAACACCAGATGCGAAGACTCGAGGAGAAGATGGAACCAGCCTCGTACAGGGCCGGACCGATCTGCTGAAAGAGGCAGAGTCGCGGGAAGACCCTCAGGTACGGACACCGAGCAAGCAGCACCTGACCAAAAAGGTCAAAAATTGAAGAGCCAGGGACCCAGACAGAGACCAACGAGGAAAATGAGCACTACGAACCAAAGTGTGAGATGCAAAGCGAAAATCAGCGACCCCGCATTCTGCAGTAGCAGCGCAACCAGCTCCAGCAGAGAAGAACGACGCACGCATCCCCGAGGTAAACAAGAGGAGAACTACTCAAGACATGTATCACAGGAAAGCAAAAATATACGTTCTAGAAAAGGAACACAAAGAAAAGCCGTAGTCAGGACCGGAATCCTAGCTCCTCCTATCCCAAAGAAAAGGAGCCTAAGAGCAGGAGTCGTAGATCAGAAGTTTACAACCACCCACAAAAATTGCAACACGGAAGCTGGCATGGAGATACAAGGGAAAATTGAAAGAACTCAGTTCTATATCTGAACACTGGGTCAGGCCAAAATCAGGGAACTGAACATGTACCGAGGCCAACCCAGCACTGAACAACAGCAGAGCCCATAAGCACCGACTAAGATACAAAACCATGTGTAGCATAGAGGTAGGAAAAACAGAAATAGAAAATTAAAAGGCCCTAATTGCGGTCCAAGCACCGGCAGCTAGGGACTAGAGAAGACAATGAATATGACGAAGGATGATGATCTAAGTAGCAGCCAGTAATGTAACATACACAACCAACCACAGTGTGTTGTGGTTGATCGCACATACACAGAGACACTCCATGGATATATGGGTGCAGCCAGGCACCGAAGACAGGCAATGAAGGAGTGTCCAGAGATTAGAGACCGAGGCAATGAATGAGTGTACAGAGAGCATGGACTGAGGAAACAAAGGAATGTCCACATATCAAGAAAAGACCCAGGCACCGAAAGACTAAACAAAAGGCACGGAAATTCGGGGCTGAGCCCCACAGTGTAACTAAGAACAAGACACGGACAAAGTAAGGTCATGACAAGACGCACACCATTTTGTTATATAATAAAGAGTGCTGGGGAGACGGGACACCACGAGCGTAGCTCTCATCCTGTAACTACACTTAGGTAATTACCATAGTAAGTGGTGGCCAGGAAAAACACACACCACCACCTAACACCTCACCAAAAAAAGCGAGAACCAACGCCAGGCCGGCAGAGTCGCCAGACAGTACAAACTCACCTGCAGAGTGAAGACATGACAGTGTCACGACACATCCGAGCCGTGTAATATACCAGGAGCATTGCTAGAGGAGTATGTCCAGAGGTGCGTGCCCAGTAAGAGAAGACGAAGTACATGCAGTACAGATGTGGAGGTGGCGCCACTCTGAGCCACTCCACACCCGCAAGCAGAGAAAAGAACAGGGGATATATCTAGTATCAAGTATCTAGGGGGATATGACTGGAGAGAGATAAGGTGAGCGAGAACGGCGTATAATCCGCTAGAAAGGATGCGAAATGCCAACACATATGTACATCACCCAAAACAAAACAATCACCTGGGCCCCTGCGCCTGAGGTCCGAGCCACACACTCGTTTTTCATGGAGGGCGCCAGCAAGGTGTATGTAACACATACTAGGATCGACGAAACAGGAAGGAGAGACGATGTGAATACAAAATAATACAAAATCAGAATCGAAAGACAAGGAGTACGGAATAGGACCAACGAGTTCGAGAAAGAACTGGAGGGAAGCCTCACCGTTAGTCAACAGATGTTCTAATAATATTGGAAGTATCAAAAAGTTTTGCGAACCTTTGAGAATCGTAAGAAGCAAGCACAAATTCACGGAGGCATATATGGGGCCCATTGGCACCCTTGACCAAGGGTGCCCTGCATAACCAAGGGTTATGCAGGAATACTGATACAAAGGGAACATGATCGTGACATGGAGAAAAGTTTATGTCCAAGAGAAAAAGGGTAACAAAGCGGTGAAAAGCACCCACAGGAATGACGGAACCGACGAACCCGAAGGGACACCGAACCCGTGGAGGGGTAGACCCGAAACCAACTCGGACTCAGAGGGGAAAGGAAAACCCCCACGCTGAGGAACTGCAAGCCCCGCTCCAAGGGCACAAAAACCCAAGGTGGCCAATGGAACCAAGACCCCCCAGGCACCCCCTCCCCAACCCCGGAAACCTCCATGGTAGGACCCAGGGCCGAGCTGTCCCCTCTAAAGCCCTGGTCTCACAAGAAAAAGCTGCCATAAAAAGACTAAGGAAAGGAGCCCACTGGTCAGACCCTTATGCCATGGCTGGAGGAACAGGCTTGAATGCCTCCGCCATCACCCCAGAAGAGGACACCCCCGAGAACGCCTGAGTCTCAACACCGACTAGACCCTGCTCCAACTTCGAAACCCGCTAACGGTTCAGAGCCGGAAGCAAGGGGGGGGGGGGGAGGAAAATATGCACAACAGAAGATAAAGACAAGGAGAGGCAGACGGAACCAGAGCTGCAGCGACTCCCACCCCGAAGTCCGGACCCCTATAACCAAAACAGGGCAGTTTCAAGGCATCTAGAGCTGAAACCAACCGAGCGTGCTGCAGCAACCTCACTGCGCATGCAAAGCAGAAGCAGCCTGCACCCACATTAGTTCAGTAGCATGGGTGAACTGGAGCACGTACAAACAACAACGTTGCACGACTCCAGGTCAAAAGAATCCCTGCCTAGACAGGCAGCACGGCGGAGGTACAACTAGGGAATGTTGCCCCCAGACAAGGGGACAGAGCAACCTTTAAACTCGGAAGAAGTGAGAGGGGACTCAAGGGTCACATCCACCATACCATGAAGCCCCCGTGGGGTTTCCCAGGGCTCTTAGCCATATTAACACGCTATGGGAAGCCCAGGCAGGGTATTGCGAACAGGCCCCCAAGTCTACCAAACGAACTTCAAAAAGGTGAACCCCTGGGATGTGTCCACTCACTGGAGGCCTAGCGGGGAATACCACCAACACAAAAGAAAATATACACTTGACCCCAACAACAGAGAGGGGGGAGGACAAGGCAGACACCCCCCCCCCACCAGGCAGGAACAAACAAAAAAGAAAAAATCCCGCAAGAAGACAACGTACCCAGGCGGAACAGAGCCGGCCGCTATAATAGGTGATAACTAGCTGTGCAGTATCCTGCACCCCTACCAGTGACGAAAACTACCTCCTTCGCAGAGACAAACCAAGATCAACAAAATCCCGGCTAACCCCAAGGACGGCCAAGTACCGAACATTAATTGACACAGCGGAGGTAGATCCCACGGAGATTTGTGGAAGGAGGCCCCAAGCCCCAAGGGCAGTACTTACAGGGTACCTAGGGAAGGGAACCCTAGGCGCATGCAGCCTGAGTACCATGGAATATTATTCCTGGCTCACACACCACCTGTAGAGACAGCCCATACCACAAGGCACAGAACTGAAACAAAACCGGAGCCAGAGGCACACCACATATCCAGAATTGTATCAGCCAAGAACTGCCGGTTGGATCGCCAGCGCAAGGGGTCTGGGGCTTCCCATTTTCCCTCCCGGGGAGAGGGGGGTTGTGCAGACAGCAGTGCGGCGACGTGATGACGTCATACTAGTTTGTTAATTTTGTTTGGGGAGATCTGTCCACTCGTTTGGCTTTCGGTAGCAATATTTTCACCAGAATAGGGGTTTGTTTTGGGGCGCCTACCTTTCTGGGTGCCTGTCCCAGTCGATAGCAGACATACATTTATCTATTTATATTTACAGTGGTACCTCAGTTTAAGAGTTTAATTCGTTCCTGGAGACAGCTCTTATTCCGAAAAACTCGTATTCTGAAGCTAATTTCCCATAAGAAATAATGGGAAATGAATTAATCCGTTCCTGACTACCCCAAAAACCCCATATCAAACTAAATTTTTATACCTAATTCATCTAAATAAACCTACAAAACTATGTTCAAGTTATTACTTACCTTGCTCTTGAATGCTGTAGGCGTATGGAAGATGGTGAGGAGGGGGGAGGAGGAGAGGAGTTACTGTTTGGAAGGGGAGTCCCTTTCCATTATCACATCAGGCAGTGAGGACTTCACTGGTATGCACACACTGGCACATTTTGCCTGCATACCACTAGGACTTGCTTGTCTTACTAAGAATTTCTCTAAAGACACTTGTTTTTCCCTACATTTTAACACTTGTCTGTAGTAAGACATCACATTATCATTTAAAAGGTCAATGCAACGGCCTGCTACAGCTTTATCTGGGTGAGTTTTTTCAACAAAACTTTGCAGTTCTTCCCATACTTCACACATTTTCTTAATCAAGGAGGGACATCCTCTACTGCCTCTACTCACAGCTATTTTCTTAGGTTGAACCTTATCAATGGCTTTCTTGAGACCCATGGTGAGATATAATAACAAAACTGTATAGTCAAATGACCAAAAATCCAACAAAACCACTGAAAATCCAGGTGAAAGAATTGATGTTGGATAGTCACTGGGCGCGAGACAATGTAAACTGAGGGGGAGGGCGGTAGGGGCGACGATCGCCGATCGACCACGCGCTAGGTCGGCCTGTACGCGTATCAACAAACTCGCGTCCCGAGGTAACCCTCGCGTTCCGAGACATAATTTTCGAGGAAATCTGCTCGTCTTCCGAAAAACTTCGCATACAGGGACACTCGCATTCCGAGGTACCACTGAGTATATATATACAAGAAAGTATATTGGGGGTTAAGAGACAACATAGAGTTTAAGTTGGAATTACAATCTTGTAAAGCACCTAGCACGCATAGCGTTTCAGGCCAAATGGAAAGAAACACACAGCGTTTCCGGGACATAGAATGCTCCAACCACAGGGGGGTTTCTATAGGCCCTTGCTCCCTGCCTCTCTGAAGGGGCCAGGTTCTGGCTCGTGGTCCCCGGTAGGCAAGAACTCCAAGCACTCATTTGACTGATGCCAGAAAGTTTTATATATCAATTCAGCTCTGGGGAGCCGACAGGCTCCTCCCAGAAAGTCAAATGAAAAAAGGCTATCTCTTATGGTTTAGCTGCAGTGCGCCGGAGAAGTTGCATTTTTTTTTAGAAATTAGGTGATGTGTGCCACACAGGAATAACTTTTGTCAGTTTATTGTCACAGATTCTCGCTTTATTTATATAGCTTTTTGGTTCTTTCAAGTTGTTCTGTGTCAAAAACCAGCGTTGAATGTAATGAAACACCATTTTCTGGGTGAGACCCAGAGGCTCCCGGAGCTTTTACCAGGCTGATATGCTAATGTCAGACTTTGGCATCAGTCATGAGTATGGAGTTCTAGGCTACCGGGGACCACGGCCAGAACCTGGCCTCTTCAGAGAGGCATGGGGAGCAATGGCCTATAGAAACCCCTGTGTGGTTGGAAGCATTCTATGTCTGCCATCGACCGGGTCAAGCATCCAGAAAGGTAAGCATTCCAAAAAAACCCCTATTCTGGTTAAAATTGCTACCTAAAGCCGAACTAGTGGATAGAACTCCCCAACAGAAAACAAGCAAACTAGTATGATGTCACAGTCACCACGCCGCTGTCTGCGCAGCTCCCCCCTCCCCGAGAGGGGGAAGGGGGAGCCCCAGACTTCCCACACCGGCTATCCACCCATCAGTTCTGAAGCTGGATGTCAAAACACGCGAAAACCCGCCGACCGGAGGGAGGGAGGGTTGCCGGGGAGCCTCAGAGTCTCACCCAGAAAATGGTGTTTCATTACATTCAACGCTGGTTTTCTGGGGGGAGCCCCGCCGGCTCCCCGGAGCTAACTACCCACAGAGGAAGGTCAAAGGGACGGAACCGGGAGGCAGACACCACGCACCCCCCACAGAAGCGAGACAACCAGCAGCAAATGCCAACCCAAGACACCATAGCCCCGAAAATTCCAGGGAACAACACGAGAACAACGAGCAGCAAGGCCCTGGTACAAACACCAAAGATCCATGCCAGAATGACTGCAAGGACACGTCGTGCAGTGAAGCCACGAACGCCACGGGCATGGGGGAAGAACACAGGCAGCTTAGCCGCAAGAACACGGCTGACAACCCGGGACACCATCACCAGCGAACCGGGAAGAACAGAACCGGATCAACGCAAAACGCGCCCCGGACACAGGTGCCGTGGCACGCAAATAACAGCGGAGGGCCGCCACTGAACACAAAACACGACACCCCCCCGGCCTGACCAACCAAGAACCAACAAACCAAGGACCCCTCCAGAACGCAGCAGCCCCACCCCGCACCAGAAAAGATGGAGACTCCTGCCACCGAACAACCAAAACGCTAAAACCGAAGGAGCAACAAAACTCAGCGACCCGACCCCCAGTGGCAAATGCCAAAAGGAAAAAAAAGAGCTGACGAAAAAACAAACCGGAACCGAAGGGGCACTACCAATCGAGGAGAAGACAGAGCACGCTGACCAGAGACCAGGACGGTGCAAGCGGCGCAGGAACAGGCCGGAGGTGAAACAACGCATGAGACAGCTTACTAACGGTGCAGAAGCAACACCAAGACCGAAAGCAAGCCGAAGCGGCTCCGCCAGCGCCGCACGAAAAGAGGCGAGAGTATGCTGCAAGACGACGGCACCCAACCCCCACCAGAAAAACCAAGCCGACGCTAACAAGTGCAGCCACCTAAGAAGGGACAGGAAAAGAAAGGGCCGCCAAAATACCCCATACTGTTGCCAAGAGAAGTACGCAGGTGGGACACCTACCATGAAGCCACCCAACCACCAACCGGAGGCGAGACCACGAGGCAGAATGTAAGCAACCCTGACAAGGCCCCTCCGAGCCCAGGAAAAGGAGGAGCGCGGGAAGATCTCGGGCACGGCCACCGAAACCCAGGCGGCACAAGGAGATGGAATGTCTGCCGAACAGAAAACTCCCCAAAGCAAGCAAGCAAGCCCGCCAGGAGTTCAGAATGACGGGTCCGACGCGAGACATCGCAAGACCCCGAAAAGCCAACCGGCAGGGTAAGCCAGGAAACTGAAGAAGGCGGAAGGGTTACCGCCAAAAACAGTACCTGAACCAAGGGGTACGAGCAACTGCAACAGACCGAGACAAAGAAGCACACCACAGGACACAGGCTGAAAGAATGCCCAAGAAGCCAAGGAACGCACGCAGAACACCCCTGCGGTAGAGGAGGAAACAAGGGAACGAACAAGGAAATGAAGCGGTGGAAACCGACCCCCCCCCCACACAGAAGCAAGTGCAGGCAAAAACCTACCAAAGGAGATGCCCGGAAAATGACTGGGGAGAGGCAGGATGAAAGAACTGAAGCACAAACCCCAGGAAACAACCAGGGGTGGACAATCAGGCAGGGACAGAAAAACCCACGCACATGAGAGGGCCAAGACAGGGACCTGAAGACCACGAAAAACAACAAGCAAACCTTAGGCACAAAAGAGCAGCAAAGTGCCACACCACAACCGGACACAGGAACAAGGACATGCCACCGCGAAACACGTTACCAATGCACACGTGCAGCAGCAGCAACAGGCATCACCGCAACATGCAACACGTAAATAGCAACTCGCTTCTGCAAAGGCAGAGAAAGGAGCAGGCAGACCCCAGACAGGCTAACGGACACACAACAAAACCCAGCAGGCCCAGGAACCTGCACACCAGGCGACCGACGGCGGAGAACCCCGCTCGATACCTGCTGGATGGGGTACTGGGAGCTCATGTACACCACAAGCCCAGCCCGAGGCTAGGCTAGACCGGCCAGAGGGTGGCCCACCAGGCAGCTGCTTGGAGCGGCCTGCAGGCCTACATACCCCCCCCACAACCAGGATGGGCCGGAACTTCTATTCGAAAACAGGCTAGTGTGCCCTGGAAGTCCACGGACGTACCAGCAATATGGCGTATGCTTGCAAGTAGGTCATGTAACAACCGCAGACCTCTGATGGTTGTACAGTGTTCCCCGATTGTGCCTATAGCACCACAGCAATCCACTGGTACTATCCCGCAAGTTCTGCCAGATAGGCGGGACCCAAGAGCCAGAGCTCAAAAACCTTGCAAGCACAACCAGGAGAGCCCAACCAGGTGAGAACAGAAACCACCCCACAACCCGCACACCTCATAACACGAAAAAAGGTGGGTCCCCTGAATGACTCTAGCATGGGTTGGACATGCACATGAGTGGGACTGGAAGGGATGAAAAAAGGGACAGTCACTGCTGTGCGAACGGTCTCAGTCATACAGAAATATACCTAAAGAAAGACAGGTTTATACAACAACTCTGCATCCAGCGCCTGGCCAAAAAACACCAGACCGCAGATCTCACCTGTCGAACGGGGGCACGAACGTGACAACCCAACAGTGCCCAGAAGATCCTGGGAGCACTGCCAGGTGAAGAAGCCAGAGCTGGGCCCGCAGGAGAGCAGGGTAGAGGCGAAGGAGGTGGCCCACACCCATGACACAGGGAAAACCTCTGCGTCCGCCCCACAGCTGGAAACCAGGACACCCCCGGAGCGAAGGGGCACACACCGCAGCAAGCGAGAAGAGCGAGAGGCGAAACACCCGAGAAAAAAGGGCGCAAAACACCAGCACTGAAACACACTGCCCAGATCAAAACAAACTCCACGGCGCATGCGCACGACACGCTGGCCGAACCGCACAACGCTCTCTGTGTGAAGGTGCCAACCAGGACTACTGCACTAGAAAAGTAGCCAAAAGAGGAAGCAGGAACAACAAAACCGGGCAACGAAGCGAAGAGAGCCCAAAAGGGTACCCAACCGAGCTATAAGGAGCCCAACAGGCAGACGAGCAGCCGAACTGGGCCACAAGTAGCCCAACAGGGCGACAAGTAGCCCAACCGCGCCACTGGCCACAATCAGCCCAACCGGGCTACTTGCCAAAACGGCGACCCGAACGAGGAGCCGACAGAGGTTCCAATAATGCGAGAAGTAGCGAAAACCATCCCGAACCCTTGAGAACACAGAAGCCAACACTAGTCCCGAAGGCACACAAATGCACAGGCGCACCCGAGACCAGAAGTCACGTTGAACCCCCAAGAACGGGGAAACATGATGAAGACACTATCCCAAAAAGGGGGAGAGGAAGCATCCACCCACAGGACGGAACCAACCAACTGAAAGGCCAAGGAACCGAGCCCGGGGAGGGGCCGACGCCCAACAACATGTATGGCGAGTGGGGAGGAAAGACCCCACTCCGCGTAACCACAAGCCCTGCCTACAGGGGGAGAAAAAACCCCACGGGGTCCTACAGGGCCAAGTCCCCCCAAGTCAGCCCCTCCCCAGCCTCGGGAACCTACTCGACAGGCCCCGGGGCCGAGCCGTCCCCCGCAAAGCCCCGGCCGTACCAGAAAACCGGCGCAGCCACGAAAACACTAAGGAAGGGAGCCCACTGGCACACTCTTACAACACGGCTGGAGGAACAGACTCAAATGCCCCCATCACTACCCCGGAAGGGGAAGTCCCCTAGACTGCCCAAGTCTCAACACCATCAAACCCCGCCCCGATCCTACAGACGGTAAGGAACCAGAAGCAGGCAGGAAGGGGGGATCCAGGGGAAAGACAAGGGGGCGTGGAAGGAATCAAAGCAACCAACACCCCCAAGTCCCAACACAAACCAAAACGGGGCAGCCCCAGGTCCTACAGATCCTACAGACGGTAAGGAACCAGATGCAGGCAGGAAGGGGGGGATCCAGGGGAAAGACAAGGGGACGTGGAAGGAACCAAAGCAACCAACACCCCCAAGTCCCAACACAAACCAAAACGGGGCAGCCCCAGGGCTCCCAGGGAGCAAACAACGAGAGCGTTGCCACCACCAAGGCTCAAAGTGCAACGCCCCTGCTGCCCGCACCCGCTTAGTCAGCTCAACTGGGTAACCGAGCCATAATGAGCAACAAAACTCGCAGGACTCCGGGTCGAAGGTGTCACTGACCACACAGGCAGCAGATGG
>WNGS01000472.1:25614-52243 GCA_020271785.1 Procambarus virginalis
CCAGTCACGCAGGAGGTTTGCCGCAAGGGCTGCCCGCACTGCAGCAGTTTTGGATGCGATAAGCCGAAAACCTCCGGAAGGACAGAACCGAAGCACCTGGTGAACACGGAACCAAACCAGGGGAGGGGTAGACACCAAGTCAAACTCGTACGCAGATGAGGGAAAAGAAAACCCCACTCCTTGTAACAGTAAGCTCCGCTCAGAGGTAGAAAAACCAAGGGGGGTCAGCAGGGCCCAAGGCCCCAAGTCAGCCCCTCCCTAGCCCTAAGGTCTTCCTCCGCAAGACCCGGGGCCAAGTCCTCTCCCCCCCCATGCACCGACCCCACTAGACAATGCCGGTGCAGCCGTAGAAGCCGGACAGAAGTGGGCCCACTGGTCAGACAACGCCTGAGCAGCCTGTACCGAAGATGATCATTAGCAGATTGGGTAAATGAGTCACCAGCAGCAAAAAGCAAGCAGCAGAACTCACAGGATTCAGGGTCGAAAGTGTCACCGACTCAACAGGCAGCGTGACGGAGGCAAAAACCGTGAGGATCGCCCTGAGACAAGGGGACTGAACAACCCTCAAACTTGCATAAAGCGAGGGGGGGACTCCGGGTCACATCCATCGGACCCATGTGTCCCCTAGGAGATTCCCAGGGTCCTGAACATTTACTATAAGAGGACTCGCGCTCAGGTAAACCCAGGCAGGGTACTGCTAATCGGCACCCAAAACTACCAAACAAACTGTCCAAAGCTGAACCCCAGGGACATGTGCGCTCACGGGGACCTAGCATGGGGGGGGCACCACCAAGTATCAGGATGAGGCCAAACACCAGTGGTAAGTAGGGCAGAACCCCCTACCAAGGCAAAAACAAAAAGGAAACAAAACCCCGCAAGAGGACAGTGTACCCCAAGGAACAGAGCTGGCCGCTGTGATTAGCCCTTCCACTGCTCAGGGTCCTGAGGACATTTACATTCAAGCGCAAGAAAAGAAAAATTCTAAAAAATTATTTTGTCTTCTTATTATGTTAATTTGTGTTCCCTGAGCAAGGGGAAAAAAATGTAGGTGACATATTTTGGGATCAATTGACCGCGGAAGTCTGGCAAAAAGTGGGCGTTGACAGGGCGGTCGCCAGAGCCGGTCAGCGTCACCCGCGCTGACAGGTGGGAGTTGCCACAAAGATATTATCATTTAATTATTTCTATGTCTGATTTTTTCTTAGTTTTTTTGCAGTAATATTATTCAATAGTGTGTATTGTAATATATTTATATAATAAAAGTGGTGAATAATCGCTATACTCAAAAGTATGGTGTGCATATTAGTGATTCAATTATTATGTTCATAAAACAATAAACAAATAGTTTTGCTGCTATTACACTCTATACACAGGTTATATATAAGTATCTGCATGTTTTGTTCACCATAACGAACCACTAAGTTGGTATTGAGAGTCAAAAAGCAACGAGGCGTTAACGCCACTCACCAGCCAGCCACTCATTGTCACTCCCTCAACAACGCCTCACTCGCCCACTTTTTCCTCCCACCATCCTGTTTTATATTTTATTCACAATATACAGACGTTATATACAGTGGTACCTCGGTTTAAGAGTTTAATCCGTTCCTGGAGACAGCTCGTAACCCGAAAACTCGTAACCCGAAGCTAATTTCCCCATAAGAAATAATGGGAAATGAATTAATCCGTTCCCAACTACCCAAAAACCTCACTTCAAACTAAATTTTATACCTGATTCATCGAAATCTACACTACAAAACTATGTTCAAGTTATTACTTACCATTGCTGATGACTGCTCTTGGCGTATGGAAGATGGTGAGGAGGGGGGAGGAGGAGAGGTGTTACTGTTTGGAAGGGGAGTCCCCTTCCATTATAACATCAGGCAGTGAGGACTTCTCTGGTGTGCACACTCTGGCATGTTTTGCCGGCATACCACTAAGACCTGCTTGTGGCTCACTGCTTGCTAGTCTTACTAAGAACTTACTTACTATGTGTTTAAAGACACTTGTTTTTCCCTACATTTTAACACTTGTCTGTAGTAAGACATCACATTGTCATTTAACAGGTCAATGCAATGGCCTGCTACAGCTTATCTGGGTGAGTTTTTTCAACAAAACTTTGCAGTTCTTCCCATATTTCACACATTTTCTTAATGAGAAGGGACATCCTCTTCTGCCTTTACTCAACTATTTTCTTAGGTTGAACATTACTACTGGCTTTCTTGGGACCCATGGCAAGATATATAAAACTTTTATGCTCAAATGGCCAAAAATCCGACAAAAAACTGTAAATCATTGTGAAGAATTCAGGCAGGATATTCACTGGGCACGAGGCACTGGCAAAGTGAGCAGCGATTGCTGTGCCACCATGCGCTAGGTTGGCCCATACGAGTATCAACAAACTCATAACCTGAGGCAACCCTCATATCCCGATACAAATTTTTCGAGCAAATCCTGCTCGTAACCGAAAAAACTCAACCAGGGGCGCTCATAAGCCGAGGTACCACTGTATAAGAATCTACATGTTTTGTTCACCACAACTGTACAACTAAGCTGATATAGCTAGTTCAGGCACTAAGAGTCGTTGCTATACACACAGTCAGCTGACGGCTGCCTCACTCACTCAAGGTCACACGCACTAAACTTTCTCCCCAACAATACCATTTGTGGTGTTATTACACTATATACAGACATTATATATAAGTATGTATATATTTTGTTCACCACAACTGTACAGCTAAGCTGATATAACTAGTTCAGGCACTAAGAGTCATCGCTATACACACAGTCAGCTGGCGGCTCCCTCACTCATTCAAGGTCACACGCACTAAACTTTCTCCCCAACAATACCGTTTGTGGTGTTATTACCCTATATACACATATTATATATAAATATCTACATGTTGTATGCACCGTAACTGTACACCTAAGCTTGTTGAGTGCCCAAAAAGCATAGTGGCCTCCCTCTGCACAGCCAGACCAATCATGCAGCCGACGTCACCTCCGTCACCCAAATTGCTCCTCCCAGCATAATCCTTTTGCTGTTATTACACTAATGCACACATTATATATAAGTATCTACATTTGTGTTCACCATAGAGAACCACTGAGCTGGTATGGTGAATGTAAACAATAACAGGTGGCCACACAGTCAGTAAACGATGCTGTCTCCCTCAGTCTCTCAGCATCACTCCTCCCACAGCGCTAATTATTACAACAATCCTGCTATTATCACAACCCTGGTTATTTATACCCCTTGCCTCTCTGAGGGGGCCAAGTTCTGACCATGGTCCCCAGCAGGCCCAAAGAACTCTATACACATGACTGATGCCAAAGTCTGACATTACCATATCAGTCTGGATAGCTCAGGGAAGCCGTAGGGGCTCCCCCCAGAAAATGCACAAAACAAATGGGACTCCGAATCCACAGGATTCCAACATTGGCGGCACTAAGTTTGAAGCTTTGGGGCTTGCCTGTGAGCAGGTGTGACTGGAAGTACTGCAAGTTGGTGGGAACAGTAACATCAAGTGCCGAACTGGTCTGGGGGGCTGGCTAGTGGTGGTACTATAATTGGTACTAACCAGTTTTGAGCTCGTTTGAGCAAATTTCTTGTTACGTGTGGCTCGTTTACGGTAGTTGTTTGGCAGGTTTTGAGGCAATATTTTCAGTAAACCCTTCAGTCATCTGTAAAGTTGTGTTAACTTTCTGAATGCTTTTTGTGAGCAGGTGGTGATTTATCACCTGCTCTCTCTGCCTCTGTGAAAAGGCCAGGTCTGGCACTGGTCCTTGGTAGTCCAAACATAACTATCTGCAACTGATGACCTTTTAGGGCAGCCATTCTCAATGCGGGTGATATAGCCTCTACCTGCTGATGATTTCGGGGATCATTGTCCCTGTGGCCTGGTCTCTGACTAAGCCTCCTGGTTGCTGATTTGATCAACCAGGCTGTTCACAGTCTGGTTGATCAGGTACCCTTTGAAGGTGCTTGTCGAGTTCTCTTTTGAACACTGCAAGAGTTTGGCCAGTTATACCCAGAATGTGTTAGAAAAGTGTGTTGAAAAGTCTTGGGCCTTTGATATTGATTGCGTTCTCTCTCAGTGTGCAATTGTACGTCTGCTTTTCAGTGGGGCTATTTTGCACATTCTGCCTTGCCTTCTGGTCTCATGTGGTGTAATTTCTGTGTGCAGATTTGGAACCAGTCCTCCTAATATTTTCCAAGTTTAAATTATTATATCTCTCCCGCCTGAGCTCAAGGGAATACCAGATTTAACATTTTTAGGCAGTCCTAATAATTTAGATGTTTTATTGAATAGATTCTAGTGGTAAAAGATCTTTGCATGCTCTCCAGATCAGCAATTTCTTCACCTTTGATGAGGCTGTTAGTGTGCAACAATATTCCACTCTAGAGAACACTTGTGCCTTATACAATAACAAAAACGGGAAAAATTTCACATGCTGGAAAATATATTTCAAGATTAAACATTTTAGAAGATGGTTATGTACATAACCGTAAGGTAATAAAATGAGATAATTCTCAAACTTGTATGGGATATCCAAGGTAAATAAGAACTTACTCTTCCAAGAAGCAAGGCAGAGTCAGACAGCTTAGGGTGGATTCCTTCAATGGTACCATTATTTGTGAAGCCAATAGCACGTTTGGCCCTCTTGGTGCCCTCCTCCAAGATGAGTCCCAAGTGGCTAGCAGGGTTCTTCAGAGCCTGCTGCAACTCACGCAGGTGTCCACCAGCATACTGAAGACCTGATTCACACATCAAATATGGTGATATATTACAAGAATTCCTTATTTTAGGCATAAGTTTTAAGTCTTCTTTTTTTTCCTTAAGAGGCTAAGGAAATATTTTACAGAATAATTCATACACTACATTTGTCCTGTTTTAACCCTTATCCCTTCAACTGCTCACCACAACTAGGGTTGTTTCATTGATTGTGTGCACCAAAACCAGGGTTGCTTTTTGGTGTACCACTAGATTTAAAGCCTGTGAAGTAAATGGGACACCCATATGGTGCCTTAGGACTCCAGTAAACAGCCACCATCTAGAAAAAAATTGCTGGCTCCAGGATGTTTGTGGGTATGCCTCAGTTTGTGGGTATGCCTCAGTTTGTGGGTACGCCTCAGTTTGTGGGTATGCCTCAGTTTGTGGGTACGCCTCAGTTTGTGGGTACGCCTCAGTTTGTGGGTATGCCTCAGTTTGTGGGTACGCCTCAGTTTGTGGGTATGCCTCAGTTTGTGGGTATGCCTCAGTTTGTGGGTATGCCTCAGTTTGTGGGTATGCCTCAGTTTGTGGGTACGCCTCAGTTTGAATACAGCAAGCATTAGCGATGTAGATACCTCTGGCTCACAGAGCTGTCATGTGGTTCATGTCACAGCATCACTTACAGATGAGTAAATTTCGCAGAAACTGCTAGAATATGACATCGATGATCCTGAAAGTGATGAAGAATACCAAGATAGTGATAAAGACTACACTGCCTGACCGTTCTTCCGAACTTGAACTATCCGATTATTCCATCTATTTGTTTGGCGAGCGACCTCTCAAAGTGTAGCTTGGCTGCTTGCCACTGAGGTGCCACCATTGCTTTGTTTGGGTTTTGTATATGGCCAGTGAATATCTCCACAACTCTGGGCATCATTTATCAGTGAATAAAATTGGCTTTATAAGGCAATATAGGATTTATGTACTATGGCTTTAGGAAATAATGAAAATCTATTGTAATGACTGGTATACAAAGTCTAGCTTTTGTAGTTATTACCCCTTTGGCTACTCAAGTGATTTTAGCATGCAACATTCAGGTGTGTCTAAAATATATTGATCTAAAAAAACCAGCGTTGAATGTAATGAAACGCCATTTTCTGGATGAGTCCCGGAGGCTCCCAGGAGCTATCCAGGCTGAATGGATATGTATAACTTTCTGGCATCAGTCAATGCATGGAGTTCTTGCCTACCAGGGACCACAAGCCAGAACCTGGCCCCCTCTAGAGAGGCACGAGGAGCAATGGCCTATAGAGACCCCGATTATGATTGGGAGCATTCTATGTCTGCCATCGACTGGGACAGGCACCCAGAAAGGTAGGCGCCCCAAAACAAACCCCTATTCTGGTAAACTATTGCGACCGAAGACCGAACAGGTGGACAGAACTCCCCAAACAAAAATTAGCCCTCATGACGTCATCATGTCACCGCGCCGCCGTCTGCGCAACCCCCCCTCCGCGGGAGGGGGGAGGGGGGAGCCCCCAGACCCCACCGTCGGCGACCCAACCATTAGTTCTTAGACTGGATGTCAAAAACGCGAAAAACACCGCCGACCGGAGGGAGGGAGGGATGCCGGGGAGCCTCCGGGACTCACCCAGAAAATGGCGTTTCATTACAGTCAACGTTGGTTTTCTGGGGGGAGCCCCATCGGCTCCCCGGAGCCAACTACCGAAAGATAAGGAAAAAACAGGGACTTACCCGGGCGGCGGGCCGTCCTCACTCCTCAACGCGAAGGCGAGACAACTGGCTGCAACCTTCGACCCAAAGCAACGCAGGCCCGACGAGGCCCAGGAACGTTCACCAGGTAGCGAGCGGCCAGGACCCTATTCGATCTCCAAAAACCCCAGGCCCGAATGTCCACCCAAGACATGTTGCCAAAGACAGCCGCCAAAGCAGCAAATTTACGAACGTCGTGGGCCCAGGGAAAAACCGCAGGCTGGCTACACTTAATAACCCTGCGGACAAACTGAGAGACCCAAGCCCGGGAACAGGGAAGAAGGGTCACGCATCCCCGGCAACAGAAGCCGTGGCGCGCAAATAACGGCGGAGAGCCGCAACCGGACACAACACATGATGCAACCCCCGGCCTGACCAAGCATCAACAACCCACGGCCCCCTCCGGAACACAGCCGTCTCATTCTTCGCCAGAAAAGAGGGAGACGGCTGCAAACGAACAAAACGACCACCAGGACCAAAAGAGCAGAAACCCCGGAGTGGAGGAGAGCATGAAGCTCGCCAACCCGACCCCCCGAGGCCAATGCCAACAGGAAAAGAGCCTTGGAAAAACAATCCCGAACGGAAGGGGCCACCACAAACCTGGGCAGAGAGAGAAACGAGAGCACGCGGTCCAAAGACCAAGACGGCTCGGGCGGCGCATGAGAAGGCCGGAGGTCAAACAATGCCCGAGATAACTTGCGAAACGGGGCGGAAGTAACATCAACCCCGAAAGCAAGCTGAAGCGGCTCTGCCAACGCCCCACGATACGAAGCAACAGTATTCGGCATAAGATGACGGTCCTGAAACAGCCAAGAGAGAAAGGACAGAACAACCCTATCAGAGACCGAAGAACACCGACGCAGTGATAGGAAAAACCGGAAGGACCACCAGGAAACCTCATACTGCCGCTGAGACGAAGCACGCAGGTGGGAGACCAACAACGAAGCCACTTGCGCACCATACAACGAATGATAAACCCGAGTCAAAAACACCAGATGCGAAGACTCGAGGAGAAGATGGAACCAGCCTCATACAGGGCCGGACCGATCTGCTGAAAGAGGCAGAGTCGCGGGAAGACCCTCAGGTACGGACACCGAGCAAGCAGCACCTGAAATCAAGGCTGGGCTGGCCACCAAGGGGCCAGAAGGACAACACGACCCTGGTAAGTCTCCAAGCAAGTCAGGACCTGGACCAACAGTGGAACCGGGGGAAAGATGTACAGGTAACCCCACCTCGCCCAGTCCAGTCTGAAGGCATTGACCCCGACGGCTTCGCAGTCGGGAAAGGCCGCCACATAAACCGGGAGACGCCTCGACCACGCCGACGCGAAGAGATCCTTGTCCAGAGTCCTGAACATCCGGCAGAGCCAAAGGAAGGAGTCGGCATCGACCGTCCACTCCGAGGACAGGGGACGGAACTGAGACAGGCCGTCCGCCACGATGTTGGACACCCCCAGGACATGAACCGCCAGGAGAGCCAAATCCCGAGAACTCAGCAGACGAGTCACCCGAAGCGACCAGCCCCAGAGAGCCAAGGATCGCATCGAACCCCCTCGGTTCAAACAATGAACCACTGGGGAGCAGTCCGAATGGAGCCGGATCGTCGATCTGCGAGCGACTCGAATCCTCCGGAGCGACATCCACACTACCGCAGACTCCTGCACCGTGCTGTGAGCCCGACGGAAGGACAGAACCCACCGCCCCTGGCCGGCCTGGTGAGCACTGGTCACAAACCCCAGCCAAGAGACGACGCGTCCGTGTACACATCGAGCTAGAGCACGGGAAGGCGCCAAGGCACCAAACCCCGAAAAACCCTAAGAGGAAGCTGGCGACACAGCAACCGACGCAAAGCTCCCGGAGGTCGAACCCAACGATTGCGAGAGAGGCGGAAGGGACGGCCCCGAAGGAACCAGAACAGCCGACGAAGCCACACCGACCCGGCGAGTAGACCATCATGGCAAAGTTCAGGCTCCTGCACAAACTCTCGAGCAACCGCCTTGTGACCGGGAAACCCCTCAGAAACAGGCGAAAGCGGCACGCAGGTGCAAGAGAGCGATGGAGGAAGAGACAAGGAAGCAGCACAAGCATCCCAAACCAGACCCAGCCAAGACCGAACCTGAAAGGGAACCAGATGGGACTTCTCCAGTTCACCAAGAACCCGAACCTGGCGAGCTGGGAAAGAACCACATCCTGGCGAGCAGACACGCGGACTGGCTGGNTGTGGCTGTGGCTCGTACACCAGGCGGACACACATATCGTACACACACAACGTACAGACAACGTAACACATCGTAACACCACCAGGAAGGCGTGCGTAACGAAGACGAAGAACGCTAAAAATGGAAGGAGAGACGACACGAAAACAAAACAAGGCGAAAACGAAGCAAAAGAAAACAGATGACGGAAGGTAACCAACGAGGCCGACAAAAGACCAGAGGGAAACCTCATCAAAAATCAACAGACGTTCCAATAATATTGGAAGGTACGAAGAGACTCGCGAACCAACGAGAACCACGACAAGCACCCCTGAGCAAGGGACACGCAGGGGACGATACGAAGTGGTTTAGGCATTGTATGTACAAGGCAATATATAAATCCATCAACGGGTGCCTCACACCTTGTATGAATGTACCTTACCTGAACAAACATTCAATTTTTTTTTTTCGGAACAGTATTGCAACGTAAGAGCAAAAAGGGTAAGGAAAAGGGGGCGAAACACAACCCCAGGAACGACAGGACCGACGAACCCGAAGGAACACGGAACCGAAACCCAGGGAGGGGTATACCCGAAAACAACAGGAACACAGAGAGGGAAGGAACAACCCCACACTGAGGAACTGCCAGCTCCTCACCAAAGGTGCTAGGACCCAAGAGGGGCAAACGGGGCCGAGGCCCCCCAGGCAACCCCTCCCTAACCCCAGGAACCTCAACAGCATGACCCGAGGCCGAGCCGCACTCCAAAGCCCCAGCTTGACAAGGAAAAGCCAGGGCAGCCGTACAAACACTAAGGAAGGGAGCCCACTGGTCAGACCCATATGGCATGGCAGGAGGAACCGACTCGAATGCCTCCGCCGCCACCCCGGAAGAGAAAACCCCCGAGACCGCCCGAGTCTCAACCCCACCAGACCCCGCTGCAACCCAGAAACCCTCCTATGGTTCGGAGCAGGAAGCAAGGGAGGAAGTGTGTAGAACGGAAGGGGAAGGACAAGGAGCGGAAGGAGCCAGAGCCGAAGCGACCCCCACCCCCAAGTCCGGACTCCAACCACCAAAACGGGGCAGCCTCGGGGCATCCGGGGTAGCAACAACCACCAAGCAACGCCACAGCCGCCTGCACCCGATTAACATGACCAGTGGCGTGGGTGAAAGGGAGCATGTACCGACAACACTCGCCGTACGACTCCGGGTCACAAAAACAATGACCCAACAGGCAGCATGGCGGAGGCACAACCGGTGAGTGTCACCCTGAGACAAGGGGACAGATCAACCGACAAACTCGCAGGACGCGAGAGGGACTCCGGGGGACAAACCTATAGGACCACGGAGCCCCCGTGGGGGTTTCCAGGGCCCTTAGCCTTTGGTACATGCTAAGGGAAGCCCAGGCAGGGTACCGCGAACCGGCGCCCAATACTACCAACAAACTGCTAAAGCTGAACCCCTGGGACGTGTCCACTCACGGGGGCCAAGCAGGGAGTACCACCAACAGAAGGAATCTAAAGAAATCACCTAGAACAGGAATGGGGGACCACAAAGGCAGACCCCCCACCAGGCAAAAACAAAAGAAAAACCCAACACGAGCACAACGTACCCAGGCAGAACAGAGCCGGCTGCTGTTATGGTGAAAACTAGCTGTGCAGTACCCCGTGCCCCTACGAGTGACGAAAACTACCACCTACCCAGAGACAAACCAGGGCAACAAACCCCCAGCCGACTCCAAGGGCGGCCCAGTACCGAGTAGTAAAGGACACAGCGGAGGTAGAACCCAAGGTGACTTGTGGAAGGTGGCCCCAAGCCCCAAGGGCAGTACTGACAGGGCACCGAGGGAAGACAGCCCTAGGCGCATGCAGCCCGAGTACCGTGGAATCTTACTCCTGGCTCACACCCCACCGGTAGAGACAGTCCACACCACAAGGCACAGAACTGAAACAAAAACTGGAGCCAGAGGCACTCAACCAGCCAGTAATCCCATCAGCCAAAAACTGCCAGATGGATCGCCAGCGTAGAGGGTCTGGGGCTCCCCCTTCCCCTCCCGGGGAGGGGGGGGGGTTGTGACGTGATGACGTCATGCTAGTTAGATAATTTTGTTTGGGGAGTTCTGTCCACTCGTTCGGCTTTCGGTAGCAATATTTTTACCAAAATAGGGGTTTGTTTTGGGGCGCCTACCTTTCTGGGTGCCTGTCCCGGTCGATGGCATAGAATGCTCCCAACCACAAAGGGGTTTCTATAGGCCATTGCTCCTCGTGCCTCTCTGAGGAGGCCAGGTTCTGGCTCGTGGTCCCCGGTAGGCAAGAACTCCTAGCACTTTGACTGATGCCAGAAAGTTATACATATCCATTCAGCTCTGGGGAGCCGACGGGGCTCCCCCCCAGAAAATGAGTTATTACTCAAGAACCTCAATTATTACTCAAGAACATCAAAGGATATTTTAGGGTTTAACCCTTAAACAGTGCAATACATACATAAAATATTTTATGTCAAATCGTGTAACATAAGTTTTTAAAACTTGCACAAACACTTTCCAATTTTTTTTTGCATAATCAACTAGGCAAATGCTCCAACTTTGTTTAGATGATCACGGCATAACTTGAAAAACAAGATAATCAAAATTAATTTTAAAATTTAACATTTAAAATTTCAGATTTTCAATTCAGAATAAAAAACCAGCATTGAATGTAATGAAACGCCACTTTCTGGGCAAGTCCCGGAGGCTCACCGGAGCTATCCAGGCTGAATGGATATGTATATCTTTCTGGCATCAGTCAATGCATGGAGTTCTTGCCTACCGGGAACCACGAACCAGAACCTGGCCCCCTCTAGAGAGGCACGAGGAGCAATGGCCTATAGAGACCACCTCCTGTGGGTGAGAGCATTCTATGTCTGCCATCGACCGGGACAGGCACCCAGAAAAGTAGGCGCCCCAAAACATACCCCTATTCTGGTAAAACTATTGCGACCGAAGGTCGAAAAAGTGGACAGAACTTCCCAAACGAAAATTAGCAAACTAGCATGATGTCATCATGTCGCCACACCACAGTCTGCGCAACCCCCCCTCCTCCTCCCCGGGAGGGTGAAGGGAGAGCCCCAGACCCACCCACCGGCGACCCAACCTTCAGTTCTTAGGTTGGATGTCAAAAAGCGCAAAAGACACCACCGACCGGAGGGAGGGTAGGATGCCGGGGAGTCTCCAGGACTCAACCACAAAATGGCGTTTCATTACATTCAATGCTGGTTTTCTGGGAGGAGCCCCGTCAGCTCCCAAGAGCTACTTCACCTCAGATAAGGAAAAAGAGGGAAGGATTCGGGAGGCGGACACCAAGCGCCCTAACATAAAAACAAGACCACAGACAAAAGAAAGGACCCTGCAGACAACCTGGGAGACCCGAACCCCAGAACAGGAAGGAGGGAAGTAATGGAACCCGAGCAAACCAAAATGCATCCACAGCCCCTGATGCCAAGACACCCAGAGAACAGCGAAGAGCTGCAACTGAACAATGAAGGAAGCACCCCCGGCCTGACCAACCAAGCAGCAACCCAAGGACCCCTCCGGAGAGCAGCAGACCCAAATACAGTGGCACCTCGACATACGATTGCCCCTACTTACGATAATTTCGAGTTACGATATAAATTTCATCGAAAAATGCAACTCGACATCCGATATTTGTTGGTACACGTTCGGGTCGGCCGAGCGCGTGGTTCCCGGTCACGCAGTCCGACCTGCCTCAGTTTACTACAGCTACCCACTTAGTGACGATCGCGCCTATAAGAAATTCCGCTTTTGTGGTGATTTTTTTGCATTTTGAACATTAAAGTACATATTATATAATATGCCATGAGACCCAGGAAAGTCATTGGTAAGGCTCAACATATGAGATCCCATGTAAGAATGACCGTAGAGCAGAAAGAAGAGATCATTCATAAATATGAAGATGGTGTGCAGGTAGCAGGTAGGTGAACTGGCTAGGCAGTACAACAAATCTCAGTCAACAATATCCACCATACTAGCTAAGAAAAAGGACATTATGGGTGCTAAAGTGATGCATCATTACAGACAAATGTTAAAACGAATGGAAAAACAAATGTCTCTTGACAAATTTGTAGTGAGACAAACAAGCACTGAACCACAACCAGGTCCTAGTGGTATTCAGGCAAAACGTAGGAGAGAGAGAGTATCCCAGAGAAAACATCACTGCCTGATGTGATAATGGAAGGGGACTCCCCTTCCAAACAGTAACAACTCTCCTCCACCCCCATCACCATCTTCCATACGCCATCAAGAGCCCTCCATAAAGGTAAGAGTAACTTTGGTACTGTATTGTAGTTAGAAAAATACATTGTATTCAGTATAAAATGTATTTTTATGTTAATATTTTGGAGGGTGGGGAATGGATTAATTCAAATCCCTTTATTTCTTATGGGAAATTCGCTTCAACTTCCGATCTGTCTCTGGGAACGGATTAGCATCGGAAGTTGAGGCCCCATTGTATCACCCAAGAAGGAGACTGCGTCAAAAGAACAACCTACCACGAGGACCAACGAGGCAGAAAAACATGGGCGCCGGAGGAGAGCCAGAAACTCCCCGACCTGACCCCTAGAGGTCAACACCAACAGAAAAAGGAGACCTGAAAAACTAAACAAAAACACACCAGAACCGAAGGGATCACGACAAACTGAGGAGAAGAAAATAGACCACCTGGACCTAACAACCAGGACGGCACCGGAAGCGAAAGAGCAGGCTGGAGGCAAAACAATGCCCAAGACAGCAAGAGGAATGGAACAGAAGGGACAGCAACACTGAACGCAAGCTGGAGCGGCTCCGCCAGCACCAGCCAAGATGAAGCAATAGTACACGGCACAAGAAGACGGTCCCAGAACTACCCCGAAGGGAAAGACAAGACAACCCTATCAGAGAACGAAGAACCCTTCGCAGTGATAGGAAAACCAGAAGGACCGCCAGGAAACTACACACTGTCGCCAAGACACAGCACACAGGTGGGAGACGAACAACGAAACCACCAGCTCCTACACAAGCGACGAGAACATGAGACAAAAATCCCCAGACGCGAAGACCCGAGGGGAAGAACGATCCACAAAAGAGGCGGAGCCGCGGGAAGCCCCTCAATATCAGAACCGAGGAAAGAGTCCCCAAACAAGGCTGGCAAAAACCAGAAGGAACGGCTGCCAGGCAACCAGGAACAAAATTCCGGCGAGCCGAAAAGGAACCAACCCGGACAAGCAGAAACGCCCCGTCCAGGAGGAACGGGGCATTTCAGGGTCCCCAGGACTCTGGTCCTGGGGACCCTGGAAGGACCCCCCTGGAAGGACCTGGAAGGACTCCAGGACCCTGGAAGGACCCCCCTGGAAGGACCTGGAAGGACCCCAGGACCCTGGAAGGACCAACAAGGTCAAACACCAAAGAGCCAGGGCCCAGGCAGAGGCCAACAAGGAAAACGAGCACACAAACTAAAGCATGAGATGCAAAGCGAGAAACAGTGACCCCGTAACCCCAAGGAGCAGCGCAACCAGCTCCAGCAGGGAGGAACTACGCATGGGTCTCCAAGGTATATTGAAGGAGAACTACTCAGGACGTGTACCGCAAGAAAACAAAATGCAGGTTCCAGAAAAGGAACACAGAAAAGCCATAGCCAGGACTGTAATCCAAGCCACCCCCTGTCCCAAGTAAAGGAACCAGGAGGGCAGGCGCTGTGGACCAGAAGTCCACAACCTCCTGCAGACGGTGCAACACAAAAGCCAGCAGGAAGAAACAAGGAAAAAGTCAACCCAGTACCAAAACTGAACATTGGGGTAGTCCAAAATCAGGTAACTGAACATGGACAGAGGCCACCCCAGCACCTAACAGCAGTATAGCCAAGAAGCACAGACCAAGATACACAGCCATGTGTAGCAGAAAGGAGGAAAAACAGAAATAGGCAAGGAAAAAAACCGAATTTGGACCAAGAAGCAGCCGAGAACGCAATGTACACGACCAACCATAACGTGTGTCATGGGTGGTCGCACATACACAGAGGAACACCACAGATATCAGGGTGCACCCAGGCACCGAAGATAGGTAAGGAAGGAGTGTCCAGAGACCAGAGGCCAAGTCAAGGAATGAGGACACATAACACGGACCAGGGGTAGAAAGCTGTGTCCAAACATCGAGAAATGACCCAGGCACCGAAAAAGGGAACAGGAAGCGCCAAAATGCGGGACAGCACCCCACAGTTCAACAGGAACAAGATACACAGACAAAGTAGTCACTGCAAGACACACAAAGTGTCCAAGCAAACACACAACACCGAACACCCCCGTGAGGTGCCACTGACGCTACCCTGGCAAATGGGGAAGTGACAGGGGAAACAAAGATGGGGTATTGAACATGGGTGGTACACGCACATGGGGACACTGGTGGAAGCTGAGTACCCAAATGAGCCACAGACACACAGAAGAACTTGCTCAGTGGCAGCAGTCAGTAAGTGGAATGCACTAGGCAGAGATGTGGTGGAGGCAAACACCATACACAGTCGCAAATGTAGAGAAGATAGAGCCCAGTAGGCTCAAGAATCTGTACACCCGATGATTGACAGTGGAGGCAGGACCAAACAGCCAGAGCTCAACCCCCGCAAGCACAACTAGGGGAGGACAACGAGGTGAGTACTCCACCAAACAGCGAGACCCGGCCAACAGAGTCACCGGACAGTACAATCTCACCTGCATAACAGATGCAAAACAGAGACACCACCGAGTCACGACACAGCCGAGCCGTGCAATGTAACAGGTGCATCCCTAGTGGAGAACGTCCAGAGGTGCAGGCCCAGTAGAAGACGAGGTGCATGCAATACAGAGGCGGAGGAGACGCCACTCAGAACTGCTCCACACTCGCAAGCGGAGAAAAGTACTAAAAGATCACCCAACCCATAAAATTCAGTACACTCCGAGTATCCAAGGGGTATGACCGGAGAGAAGGGGAGCGAAAACGGCATAGAATCCGCAAGAAAGAACGTGGAACACCAACACACGTGTACACCGCCCAGAAACAAAACAAACACCCAGGCCCCAGCACCCGAGGTACGAACCGCACCACCCGACTTCTGGGCGGCCCAGCTTGGGACCCGAAAGATGGTGAACTATGCCTGGCCAGGATGAAGCCAGAGGAAACTCTGGTGGAGGTCCGTAGCGATTCAACACCCAGGCCCCAGCACCCGAGGTACGAACCGCACCACCCGACTTCTGGGCGGCCCAGCTCGTACAACAATCTTATGTACACATATTGTACATACACCAGCAAGGCGCAAGTACATACGTACAAGGCAAGGGAACGAATATGAGAAATGTCGAAACAGGAAGGAGAGACGAGGTGAACACAAAAGAAGGACTTGAGGGAAACCTCACAGGAATACAACAGACGATCCAAGAACATTGCAAGTACCGAAGATTTACGCGGACCAACCAACCAACCAGAACCCGACACCAGTGGCCTACCACAACGAGAGGAACCCAGAGCCTTGGCACGACCCTTCCGGGAAGGGCCACCACGGGACCCCTGGAGAACCAGCAAGTCCGACATAGGACGGCAAGAAGCCGAAGCAGCCTGAATATACTGCGCAACGGCTGAAGCCTCAAACAGGAGAGGACAAAAGGGCGAAGACATCCTAAGAGCCAAGGCCCAAGCAAATTCCACAGAAGATGCAAGAACCGCCCTGCCAACACGCGAGCCGGGAAGCATAAAACAGACAAACAAGTCGCCAAGGCCTAGGCACCAGAACCAGGAACAGCCCCAAGCGCCCCCACATTCTCCGTGAGCCAGTCCGAAGACAGCTTGAGGAGGGAAAAGAAATGCAAGGCCGAAGACATAAGGCCAGAGGTGCGCAAATCCTCAGCCACCAGCGCTGCTGAAAGAAAGGAAACCTGCACATGGAGCTGAATGACACTAACATCCCGGGAGAGGCCAGGAGCAAACAAGCACTCATTGAGGTGCTCTAGGTCGCCCCCCAGGAAAACCTGCAACACCGTCGAAGCCTCCCGCCACTCAAGCATGCGGGAACGGCAGGAGTGCCAGACCTCCAAGGTAAAGACAGGACTGTCCGCCAGCCAGGACGACTTCGGAACCTCGTAACAGAGCCAGAAAGGGAACGAAGTCCCAAACCTGAAAGCCGAGGCATAATCCAGGTCACGCAGGAGGTTTGCCGCAAGGGCTGCCCGCACTGCAGCAGTTTGGATGCGATAAGCCGAAAACCTCCGGAAGGACAGAACCGAAGCACCTGGTGAACACGGAACCAAACCAGGGGAGGGGTAGACACCAAGTCAAACTCGTACGCAGATGAGGGAAAAGAAAACCCCACTCCTTGTAACAGTAAGCTCCGCTCAGAGGGTAGAAAAACCAAGGTGGGGTCAGCAGGGCCCAAGGCCCCCAAGTCAGCCCCTCCCTAGCCCTAAGGTCTTCCTCCGCAAGACCCGGGGCCAAGTCCTCCCCCCCAATGCACCGACCCCACTAGACAAGGCCGGTGCAGCCGTAGAAGCCGGACAGAAGGGGGCCCACTGGTCAGACAATGCCTGAGCAGCCTGTACCCGAAGATGATCATTAGCAGATTGGGTAAATTGAGTCACCAAGCAGCAAAAAGCAAGCAGCAGAACTCACAGGATTCAGGGTCGAAAGTGTCACCGACTCAACAGGCAGCGTGACGGAGGCAAAAACCATGAGGATCGCCCTGAGACAAGGGGACTGAACAACCCTCAAACTTGCATAAAGCGAGGGGGGGACTCCGGGGTCACATCCATCGGACCCATGTGTCCCCTAGGAGATTCCCAGGGTCCTGAACGTTTACTATAAGAGGACTCGCGCTCAGGTAAACCCAGGCAGGGTACTGCTAACCGGCACCCAAAACTACCAAACAAACTGTCCAAAGCTGAACCCCAGGGACATGTGCGCTCACGGGGACCTAGCATGGGGGGGCACCACCAAGTATCAGGATGAGGCCAAACACCAGTGGTAAGTAGGGCAGAACCCCCTACCAAGGCAAAAACAAAAAGGAAACAAAACCCGCAAGAGGACAGTGTACCCCAAGGAACAGAGCTGGCCGCTGTGATTAGCCCTTCCACTGCTCAGGGGTCCTGAGGACATTTACATTCAAGTGCAAGAAAAGAAAAATTCTAAAAAATTATTTTGTCTTCTTATTATGTTAATTTGTGTTCCCTGAGCAAGGGGAAAAAAATTGTAGGTGACATATTTTGGGATCAATTGACCGCGGAAGTCTGGCAAAAAGTGGGCGTTGACAGGGCGGTCGCCAGAGCCGGTCAGCGTCACCCGCGCTGACAGGTGGGAGTTGCCACAAAGATATTATCATTTAATTATTTCTATGTCTGATTTTTCTTAGTTTTTTTGCAGTAATATTATTCAATAGTGTGTATTGTAATATATTTATATAATAAAAGTGGTGAATAATCGCTATACTCAAAAGTATAGTGTGCATATTAGTAATTCAATTATTATGTTCATAAAACAATAAACAAATAGTTTTGCTGCTATTACACTCTATGCACAGGTTATATATAAGTATCTGCATGTTTTGGTCACCATAATGAACCACTAAGTTGGTATTGAGAGTCGAAAAGCAACGAGGCGTTAACGCCACTCACCAGCCAGCCACTCATTGCCACTCCTCAACAACGCCTCACTCGCCCACTTTTTCCTCCCACCATCCTGTTTATATTTTATCACAAATACAGACGTTATATACAGTGGTACCTCGGTTTAAGAGTTTAATCCGTTCCTGGAGACAGCTCGTAACCCGAAAACTCCTTCCATTATAACATCAGGCAGTGAGGACTTCTCTGGTGCACACTCTGGCATGTTTTGCCTGCATACCACTAAGACCTGCTTGTGGCTCACTGCTTGCTAGTCTTACTAAGAACTTACTTACTATGTGTTTAAAGACACTTGTTTTCCCTACATTTTAACACTTGTCTGTAGTAAGACATCACATTGTCATTTAACAGGTCAATGCAATGGCCTGCTACAGCTTATCTGGGTGAGTTTTTTCAACAAAACTTTGCAGTTCTTCCCATACTTCACACATTTCTTAATGAAGAAGGGACATCCTCTTCTGCCTTTACTCACAACTATTTTCTTAGGTTGAACATTACTATGGCTTTCTGGGACCCATGGCAAGATATAATAACTTTATGCTCAAATGGCAAAAATCCGACAAAAAACTGTAAATCATTGGAAGAATTCAGGCAGGATATTCACTGGGCACGAGGCACTGGCAAACTGAGCAGCGATCGCTGTGCCACCATGCGCTAGGTTGGCCATACGAGTATCAACAAACTCATAACCTGAGGCAACCCTCATATCCCGATACAAATTTTCGAGCAAATCCTGCTCGTAACCCGAAAAACTCGTAACCAGGGGCGCTCATAAGCCGAGGTACCACTGTATAAGAATCTACATGTTTTGTTCACCACAACTGTAAAACTAAGCTGATATAGCTAGTTCAGGCACTAAGAGTCATCGCTATACACACAGTCAGCTGGCGGCTCCCTCACTCATTCAAGGTCACACGCACTAAACTTTCTCCCCAACAATACCGTTTGTGGTGTTATTACCCTATATACACATATTATATATAAATATCTACATGTTGTATGCACCGTAACTGTACACCTAAGCTTGTTGAGTGCCCAAAAAGCATAGTTGCCACCCTCTACACAGCCAGACAATCATGCAGACGACCGTCCGTTAAAACCCCCCCAACCAAATTGCTCCTCCCAGCATAATCCTTGCTGTTATTACACTAATGCACACATTATATATAAGTATCTACATTTGTGTTCACCATAGAGAACCACTGAGCTGGTATGGTGAATGCAGACAATACAGGTGACCACACAGTCAGTAAACGATGCAATCTCCCTCTGTCCCTCAGCATCACTAAGCCTTTCCTTAGAGGGTCCCACAGCGCTAATTATTACAACAATCCTGCTATTATCACAACCCTGGTTATTTATATCACGTCAGGGGTCATCTGTAATATTGTCATCACTAAATAATAGCAATTATATATTATTTTTACATTTTTCGGAGATGCTGTGGTCACAAGCTGAACAGCAATGCTGTTTGCTCATGCTGTGCCTCTCTCATCTGAGAATATTGCCCACGATTTTTTTTAAATGGCGTCTGTTTACAAGAGCCCTGAGGAAGCTAATGTGAACCCCGTGTAGCCGCAGGCCATTTGAATTGTGCCTGGCACCCTATGGCGTATATGTACGCCATGCATACCGTGGGACATGTTACTCATGGCGTATATATACGCCATGCGCAGTTTAAGAGTTAGTGACAACAAGCTGCACAGCACCCTGCGCCCCTTACCAGTGCAAAATTGCCTCCTACCCTAAGGTAAACTAGGGAGACAAACACCCAAGTACCCAAAGGGCGGCCAAAAAACCGAGCAGTTAAACGGACCACAGAGGCAGATCTAAGGAACCTGTGGAAGGTAAACCAGCTCCAAGGGCAGTACTTGCAGGGCATGTAGGGAAGGGAACCCTAGGCGCATGCAGCCTGAGTACTGAAGAGTAACTCCTAGCTCTCGCACCCTTGGAGAACAGCCGCCACACATAAAGCACAGCGCCGTAAAAGTCTGGAGCCCGAGCACACAACCGCTGCCTTTAGCATCAGCCTCAAAAACTGAAGTGTGGATCACCGGCACGGTAGGTCTGGGGCTCCCCCTTCCCCCTCCCGGGAAGGGGGGATCTGCGCAGACGGTGGCGCGGCAACGGGTAATGTCATACTAGTTTGCTCGTTTTGGTTTTTTATTTTTATCCCCTTGTTGGTTTGGGTAGCAATATTTTCACCCAAATAGGGGTTGTATTGGATGCTTATTTTTGGGTGCCTGACCCAGTCGATGGCAGACATATCATGCTTCCAACCACACGGGGGCTTCTGTAGGCCATTGCTCCCTTGCCTCTCTGAGGGGGCCAAGTTCTGACCATGGTCCCCAGCAGGCCCAAAGAACTCTATACACATGACTGATGCCAAAGTCTGACATTACCATATCAGTCTGGATAGCTCAGGGAAGCCGTAGGGGCTCCCCCAGAAAATGCACAAAACAAATGGGACTCCGAATCCACAGGATTCCAACATTGGCGGGCACTAAGCTTGAAGCTTTGGGGCTTGCCTGTGAGCAGGTGTGACTGGAAGTACTGCAAGTTGGTGGGAACAGTAACATCAAGTGCCGAACTGGTCTGGGGGGCTGGCTAGTGGTGGTACTATAATGGTACTAAACCAGTTTTGAGCTCGTTGAGCAAATTTCTTGTACGTGTGGCTCGTTTACGGTAGTTGTTTGGCAGGTTTTGAGGCAATATTTTCAGTAAACCCTTCAGTCATCTGTAAAGTTGTGTTAACTTTCTGAATGCTTTTTGTGAGCAGGTGGTGATTTATCACCTGCTCTCTCTGCCTCTGTGAAAAGGCCAGGTCTGGCACTGGTCTTGGTAGTCCAAACATAACTATCTGCAACTGATGACCTTTTAGGGCAGCCATTCTCAATGCGGGTGATATAGCCTCTACCTGCTGATGATTTCGGGGATCATTGTCCCTGTGGCCTGGTCTCTGACTAAGCCTCCTGGTTGCTGATTTGATCAACCAGGCTGTTCACAGTCTGGTTGATCAGGTACCCTTTGAGGTGCTTGTCGAGTCTCTTTTGAACACTGCAAGAGTTTGGCCAGTTATACCCAGAATGTGTTAGAAAAGTGTGTTGAAAAGTCTTGGGCCTTTGATATTGATTGCGTTCTCTCTCAGTGTGCAATTGTACTCTGCTTTTCAGTGGGGCTATTTGCACATTCTGCCTTGCCTTCTGGTCTCATGTGGTGTAATTTCTGTGTGCAGATTTGGAACCAGTCCTCCTAATATTTCCAAGTTTAAATTATTATATATCTCTTCCGCTGAGCTCAAGGGAATACCAGATTTAACATTTTTAGGCAGTCCTAATAATTTAGATGTTTTATTGAATAGATTCTNCGTATCCACTCATGGAGAAACACCTAACTTAACACAGTTGACAGCCAATCATTAACACAGCAACCTAACTGCCGGTATGCAAGGGATCACAAGAGTTCCAACCGGATACTCGGTAATGATATGCAATAAATCAAAAATACACTGTCAATGGGACAGGCAATAACATGCACAATAATAATCACACACAATAACTAAATGTGTGGTGTATGTGAAGCTCACATTCACAGACGAGTGAAATGCCGTGATACCACACAGATAACCACGCATTCACCGTCGATTCACCTATAACCTGTGACAGGTATGAGTAGGTGAGAACTGTGGTTGATACCTCAGATCAACACAGACACAATAAAACAATGACAAGATCTTGTACTTACAGATAAGGTACCTTTCCTTACTCACTCACTCAGGCACATTTATACAAGCACTCGCAGGTGGCCTGATAGCTGGTTTCGCTTGTATGCTTAACAGACAGACACACACACACACTGGCACTGGCGGTGAGTAAGGTGGTGACGTCACGTAGTAGTGAGGGTGGCGGCGGGCGCTCGAGGCTTCACGCTCGGGACAGAGTGGCGGCTGGCGGCTGCAGGTTATATGGCACCATGCACTACACTGTACACTGTGGTACAGGTACACTGTGGTAAAGTCACACACATTACTTAGGTGGCGGCACTGCCTTAGTTCACTCTAAGTCACTCACAACGATCTTTGTCACCAGGGGTTACCTGATACCAGTCTGTTTCGCTCTGGTGATTTTGTCACTATAGGCTTCTGAACAATATAGTCACAATCGCGATTCCGGGCGAGTGTGGGTATATCGAAAAGACGCTGAGTTTAACTTGACGGTGAGGAATGGACGGTGTTCAGCCTATTGGCCGAATAGACAGAACAGGACACGTCCTCTGTGTACGGGCTCCCTCACTTGAATGCTTTACAAGGGCTGCCGGGCATCTCGTGGCACACAGCACAAGAGTTACAATTTGACCAATAGCATTGCAGCAAATGAGTGGGAACCAATCATATTGAATGTTCGATGATCAGTAGGAGAGGTGACTTCATGAACACGTCACGAACACGTCATAGCTGTTTATTTTCCATCGTGCCAGTTGACCCCAGAGGTCAGATGGTCGTTGGCATCTCCCCTCTACTCTCACGCTCCGCACCGGCCAATGTACTCATTCACCCTTGGTGGCAAGTATGCTTAACTCCCTGTATCTACTTCCTGCCCGGACATACGGCGGCCTCCGTATTATGAAAGTGTTCCTGGTTAAGTGGGCATTCTGGAGATACCCAACATGCCACGTCACTATCCAGGATTAAGAGAGATAGGCTTGTGCACAAGATCAGTGCACTGTGCACTGCAATGAGCCATTCAAATCAGCTGTGGGAAACTCTTGAGAAACCATATTCTCACAGCGGCAGAGCCCCCACAGGACAACAAAGAACAAAAGACAGGGACAAAAGTCTCTGAAGACCCACGCAAAGTGATCAAACACACCACACCAAACACCCCTTTTAGGAGCCATCGACTCAATCCCGCCAAGCGGGGAAGAGTAAACAAGGATGGAGCAGTGAACAAGGGTGGTGGAGTGAGCAGATTATCCCAATAAGATACTTGCTCCAAACGCATTAGCCTAACGAGAGAAGCAAAGCTCTACAGAGGACCAATCATGGAACTCAAACCGTTCCAAACTTCCAGTTAATATGCCTGCCAACCTTTGGAGAACGGCAAGGTATTGCCCGAGCATAGAAGCAGCAGAGTAGCGAATAATAACTAGTCGACCTGCAAGTGTGGTCTAGAACAAACACTTGCGAGAAACCGTACTGACTCCCAGTGCGCTGAACTCGCACCGTTGCCCGCCAAAATAACACCCACATACCACTGTATACGCAACAAAACATATGTAGCCTCTGAGTGGTTGTGTTTATTGTCACCAATCTCCATGAAACAATAGAACTGGGACAGAGGCACATGCCACTGTTGCAGCACATTTTGGACACAAAACAATGGGAATAAAAGGGAGAAGTGTAGAATCAGGAAAGACCTGAGGAATGACCGGCACAGTAACAGTTTCGGTTATTCGCAGAACCAATTACTGCGTAACGCGGTGGTGGGGCCCCATGATTTGTGCAAATGTGGGTTGGACATGTATATGAGCGGGAATGGTTGGGAAGAAATAGGAGCTGCCTCGTATGGCCCAATAGGCCCTCTGCAGTTTCCTCTGGACTTATGTCCGTACGGTCGTATGCACAAGGGGACACAGGAGGAAGCCGAGGACCCAAAGGAGCCACAGACACGAAAAAGAACCCGACCAATGTCTGAGGGGAAGGAAGCAGAAAGCACTAAGAAGCTATGTGGCGGAGGCAGACTCCACCCACAGGAGCAACCATAGAGAAGACAGAGCCCAGGAGGCTCAGGAAACTGCACAACTGTCAACTGACAGGAGAGGCGGGGCCCAAGAGCCAGAGCTCAACCCCCGCAAGCACAACTAGGCAAGCTCCCCCACCAAAAAGTGAGAACCAGCCCATGGCCGACAGAAGCGCCAGACATGTCAACCTCATGTGCAGAGCAGACACACGACTGTGCCACAACACAGGCGAGCCAAGTAACATACTAGGAGAGCGCTAATGGTGTGCCCAAAAGCCAAGCATACTCGAGGCAGTAGGCATGAAATGTACCGTTACCTGAATAAAATTCGGAAGTCGAAGGAGAAATATGTCCAGAGGCGCGCGCCCCGCAGAAGACAGAGCAGGACAGAGGGGGGAGGAAGCGGCGCCACGCCGAGCCATCCCACACCCGGAAGCAGAGGAAGAACGAAGTGACACCCCCCAGACATAAATCCAGAATACCCTCAGCATCCAGAGGGCTACGACCGGAGGGAGAAAACATGCAAGAAGCCATGGAAAAACCACGAGAAACGACGCGAACGCACGAGCATACTGCCCATAAACAAATCGCACACCGCAGCCCCAGCACACGAGGTACGAATGCACCACCTGTCCACCGGAGGTGTGGCTGTGGCTCGTACACCAGGCGGACACACATATCGTACACACACAACGTACAGACAACGTAAACACATCGTACAAACACCAGGAAGGCGTGCGTAACGAAGACGAAGAACGCTAAAAATGGAAGGAGAGACGACACGAAAACAAAACAAGGCGAAAACGAAGCAAAAGAAAACAGATGACGGAAGGTAACCAACGAGGCCGACAAAAGACCAGAGGGAAACCTCATCAAAAATCAACAGACGTTCCAATAATATTGGAAGGTACGAAGAGACTCGCGAACCAACGAGAACCACGACAAGCACCCCTGAGCAAGGGACACGCAGGGGACGATACGAAGTGGTTTAGGCATTGTATGTACAAGGCAATATATAAATCCATCAACGGGTGCCTCACACCTTGTATGAATGTACCTTACCTGAACAAACATTCAATTTTTTTTTCGGAACAGTATTGCAACGTAAGAGCAAAAAGGGTAAGGAAAAGGGGGCGAAACACAACCCCAGGAACGACGGGACCGACGAACCCGAAGGAACACGGAACCGAAACCCAGGGAGGGGTATACCCGAAAACAACAGGAACACAGAGAGGGAAGGAACAACCCCCACTGAGGAACTGCCAGCTCCTCACCAAAGGTGCCAGGACCCAAGAGGGGCAAACGGGGCCGAGGCCTCCCAGGCAACCCCTCCCTAACCCCAGGAACCTCAACAGCATGACCCGAGGCCGAGCCGCACTCCAAAGCCCAGCTTGACAAGGAAAAGCCAGGGCAGCCGTACAAACACTAAGGAAGGGAGCCCACTGGTCAGACCCATATGGCATGGCAGGAGGAACCGACTCGAATGCCTCCGCCGCCACCCCGGAAGAGAAAACCCCCGAGACCGCCCGAGTCTCAACCCCACCAGACCCCGCTGCAACCCAGAAACCCTCCTATGGTTCGGAGCAGGAAGCAAGGGAGGAAGTGTGTAGAACGGAAGGGGAAGGACAAGGAGCGGAAGGAGCCAGAGCCGAAGCGACCCCCACCCCCAAGTCCGGACTCCAACCACCAAAACGGGGCAGCCTCGGGGCATCCGGGGTAGCAACAACCACCAAGCAACGCCACAGCCGCCTGCACCCGATTAACATGACCAGTGGCGTGGGTGAAAGGGAGCATGTACCGACAACACTCGCCGTACGACTCGGGTCACAAAAACAATGACCCAACAGGCAGCATGGCGGAGGCACAACCGGTGAGTGTCACCCCTGAGTTCTTGCCTACCGGGAACCACGAACCAGAACCTGGCCCCCTCTAGAGAGGCACGAGGAGCAATGGCCTATAGAGACCACCTCCTGTGGGTGAGAGCATTCTATGTCTGCCATCGACCGGGACAGGCACCCAGAAAAGTAGGCGCCCCAAAACATACCCCTATTCTGGTAAAAACTATTGCGACCGAAGGTCGAAAAAGTGGACAGAACTTCCCAAACGAAAATTAGCAAACTAGCATGATGTCATCATGTTGCCACACCACAGTCTGCGCAACCCCCCCTCCTCCTCCCGGGAGGGTGAAGGGAGAGCCCCAGACCCACCCACCGGCGACCCAACCTTCAGTTCTTAGGTTGGATGTCAAAAGCGCAAAAGACACCACCGACCGGAGGGAGGGTAGGATGCCGGGGAGTCTCCAGGACTCAACCACAAAATGGCGTTTCATTACATTCAATGCTGGTTTTCTGGGAGGAGCCCCGTCAGCTCCCAAGAGCTACTTCACCTCAGATAAGGAAAAGAGGGAAGGATTCGGGAGGCGGACACCAAGCGCCCTAACATAAAAACAAGACCACAGACAAAAAGAAAGGACCCTGCAGACAACCTGGGAGACCCGAATCCCAGAACAGGAAGGAGGGAAGTAATGGAACCCGAGCAAACCAAAATG
>WNGS01000472.1:65747-80637 GCA_020271785.1 Procambarus virginalis
GAACCATTTTCATGTTTACGAATGATCTCTTGTTTTTCCTCTAAGGTCATTCTCACATGTGTTTTCTTGATTTGAACCGTACCACTGTCTTTCTTGGGACCCATGGCGAGATATATAACAACAAACTTTATGTTCAAATAGCCAAAAATCCGAAAAAAACTGTAAATCCTCGCAAAGAATTCAGGTGGGATAGTCACTAGGCGAGAGGCACTGGTAAACTGAGGCACGATCGCCGTGCCACCACGCGCTAGGTCGGCCATACGTATCAACAAACTCGTTGACCAACCATTCCGTGGAGAGGGAATGAAATGGGACAGGCCGTCGGCCATGACGTTGGCCACTCCCCGCATGTGAACAGACAGGAGAGCCAAACCCCGAGAACTCAGCAGACGAGTCACCTGAAGCAACCAGCACCATGACCCAAGGACCGCATCGAACCCCCTCAGTTCAGGCAATGAACCACCGGGGAGCAGTTCAAATGGAGCTGGATTGTCGACCCGCGGGCGACCCGAATCCTCTGAAGCGCAAACAATATTGCCGCGAACTCCCGCATCGTGCTGTGGGCTCGACGGAAGGACAGATCCCACTGCCCCTGGCCAACGTGGTGAGCACTGGTCACAAAGCCACAGCCGAAAGATGACGCGTCCGTGAACACATCTAGCGAGGGCTCGGGCAGGCACCAAGGCACCGAACCCTGAAAAACCCGAAGAGGAAGTTGGCGATGCAGCAGCCAACACAAGGCCCCCGGGGGTGGAACCCAGTGATCACAAGAGAGGCGGAATGGATATCCCCGAAGGAACCAGAACAGCTGATGAGGGTAGACTAACATCGCAAAGTTTAGGCTCCTGCACAAACCCTCGAGCAACCACCGGGTGACACGGAAGCACCCTCAGAAACAGGCGCAAGTGGGACCGCAGCCGGAGGAGAGACTTCAGTGGAAGAGACAAGGAAGCGGTCTGAGAGTCCCACACAAGACCCAGCCATGACCGAACCTGGGAGGGCACCAGATGGGACTTCCTCCAGTTCACCAAGAACCCGAACCCGGTGAGCTGGGAAAGAACCAAATCCCTGGCTAGCAGACAACTGGACTGGCTGGGAGCCCAGACCAGCCAGTCGTCGAGGTAGGCCAACACCCTAACACCTAGAAGACGCAGACGGGCCACAATGACCCGTGTAAGGCATGTGAACACGCAAGGCGCCAGATTAAACCCGAACGGGAGACAACGAAAGTGGTAACCTCGACGCTCAACAACAAAGCCTATCTAGTCCCTGAACCCTGGATGAATTGGGACGTGCCAATAAGCGTTCCAAAAGTCCAGGGGACACCATCCAAGAACCCAGCTCCAACAGGAGCTGAACCTGAGACAGCATAGTCATCTGAAAGGAGGGGCAATGAACCCAGGGGTTCAGACGGGACAAGTCCAGAATGAACCTCAGTCCGCACAGTCCTGTTTTGGCACTGTAACAGACAGGCAACCCATCTGAGGGATGTCGTTGTTTCGACGACACCCAAGCGAACCCACTCCAAGACGACTCAATGGAGCGCAGGAGAAGAAGCCTGCCCCGCCAGCCCCGAACCCCCTGAAGGAGGATGGGGCCACCCAATGTCACCGCAGGCCAAAGGAAAGGACCCGAAACGCCCACAAATCGTGGGACCAGACGTGAGTGAACAGCGCAAGCTTCCCCCCCCCAACCCAACCCAACCACTTGGGCTGGACGGTAGAGCGACGGTCTCGCGTCATGCAGGTCGGCGTTCAATCCCAACCGTCCAAGTAGTTGGGCACCATTCCTTTCCCCCCATCCCATCCCAAATCCTTATCCTGACCCCTTCCTAGTGCTATATAGTCGTAATGGCTTGGTGCTTTCCCCCCCTGATAATTACCCTTCCCTCCCCGCCCCCCCATCGCCCCATCAATGGGGCGAACCGCAAAAGGGCTGGCGCCCATTATAAGACCCAGAACCCCGCAACCAGTGTTGAATTTAATGAAATGCCATTTTCTAGGCGAGACCTGGAGGCTCCCCAGAGCTATACCGGTCTGATGAATATATATTAGACCGTGGCAACAGTCAATCAATGGAGTTCTAGGCCCACTGGGGACCAGCGCCACAACCTTGCCCCCTCCCCCTGAGTAGAGGCATGAGGAGCAATGGTCTATAGACACCCCCATGTAATTGACAGCAGTCTATGTCTGCCATCTACCAGGTCAGGCACCCAGAAAGGTAGGAATTCCAAAACAAGCTACCACTGGTTAAAAATTGCAAACCAAAAGCTGAACTCCCTAATCAAAAACAAACAAACAAGCATGACGTCATCACAACTGCCATGCCACTGTCTGCACAACTCCCACCTTCCCAGGAGGGGGAAAGGGGGAGGTCCCAGACCTCACGCACCAGCTACCCAACCTCAGTTCAGAGGCTGAATATCAAAAACGCGCAAAAAAAAAAAACGCCGGGAGGGAGAGATGCCGGGGAGGCTCCGGGTCTCGCACAGAAAATGGCGTTACATTACATACAACGCTGTTTTTCTGTGGAGAGCCCCTTCAGCTTGCCGGAGCTACCTAACCAGAGATAAAGGAAAGATGACTTAACCGAGAGGCGGCCGCCACTTGCTCCTTAGCTCGAAGTCAAGACAACTGGTTGCAACCTGCGACCCAAGGAATCACATGCCCTAGAAGGGCTAGGAACGTCAATGAAGTACCGTGTGGACAGGACCCTGTTCGACCTCCAAAAGCTTTGTGCCCGAATGTCAGCCTAGGATGTATTGCCAAAAACAGCAGCCAAAGCCACGAACTTACGAACATCATGGGAATGGGCATAGACTGCAGGCTGGCTGGACCGAATAATCCTGGGGATGACATGGGAGACCCTGTGCCCTGGAACAGGGAAGAAGGGAAACCGAGTCAACCCAAAGCTCGTTTCCTGTCACAGAGGCTGTGGTACGCAAGTAACGGCACAGAGCCGCAACCAGACACAAAACATGAAGACCAACCAAGCATCAACAACCCAAGGACCCTCCAGGAAGGAAGATGGCGACTGCAAATGAAGGTCCCCCCATGAACCCCCCCCCCTCCAGAGAACCAACAAGTCTGATATAGGCCGGCAACTAGACGAAGGCGCTTGCAGAAAATGCACCACCGCAGACTCTACAACCAGCAAAGGACAAAAAGGGGACAAAAATCTAAGAGCCAGGGCCCAAGCATATTCCAAAGAGTGGATGAGCATTGCCTGCCAGCACGCGAGGTGTGAAGCAATGAACAGACATACCACTTCCTTCAGAATCGGCCTGCACCTGACCGACATCATGAGGAAGGAAGGGGACAAACAAGTATGCATTGAGGTGCGTAAACTCGCCCACCAGGTAAACCTGAACACCGCAGACAACTCCTGCCACTCAAACGGCAGGTCCGAAAAAATGCATGCCACGACCCCCAACGAAAGAAAGGGCAGTCCGCCAGCCAGGAAGACTCCGGCACCTTCTAATGCACCCAGTAAGGAAAAAAGAAAGAAACTCAAAAGAAGAAGGATCCATTATCAAGGCGTAATCCGGGTCTCGCAGGAGGTAAGCCACAAGGGTTTCCTGCACCTCCCTCAGCGGGATGCGGAAAGCCGAAAACCTCCGGAAGGAGGTTTTCGAGGAACCCGAGCGAACCCGGAACCAAACCCGAGGAGGAGTCAAACTCATATCAAACTCGTACAGGGAGGGGGGCTAGGAAAACCCCTTCCCCTGTAACAACAAGCCCGTGCCGAGAAAGGGCCGACGCCCCCTTGTGAGAACCCGACTCATGCACAGAGCGATCACCGTGCAAACCAGATGAAGACGGGGTTGAAGGCGATGCCTGCACAGAAACTGGTATCAGTGGCACGTGAAACCGTGCTGCGAGGTACTTGTTTCGTCATTCCAGCAGTTCTCCAGCAGCGTGCTCTGAAGCTTGCACATCAAGGACACCAAGGTCTTGTTAGGACCAAATAGGTGCTTTGAGAAAAGGTGTGGTTTCCTGGCATTGATCGTCAGGCAAAGGACATGCATGTGTCCCTTGCCAAGCTGTAGTGGATACTTCAAGACCAACACCTCTACAACCTTCACCACTACCTGCTGCATCATGGGACGGAAGTATCGATGTACTTCTGTGGGACCGCTACCAACTGGAGAGTACTTGATGGTAGTCATTGATGATCACTGACGTTATCCAGAAGTAGAAATCATCACTTCCACATCTGCAAAGGCTGTCATCTCGAAACTTGCCAAGATTTTTTCAAGTTTTGGCATTCCTGAAGTTGTCAAGATCGACAATGGACAAGATTTCATCAACTTTGTTGAGTATATTGGATTCAAACACCGCCGTGTGATGCCACTACATCCTCAAGCAAATGGAGTAGTCGAGAGATTCATGCAACCTCTCATAAATGAAGTACACTGTGCTCATGCCGAAGGATGATCCTGGAAACAAGCTATGTATGCTTTTCTCAGGAACTACCGTGCAACACAGCATGGAACACTGGGCAAGTCGCCTGGTGAACTCTTATCTGGATGTTCTATGAGGATCCCACTACCTGTCATGCCAGCTGAGATAACGGATAAACGTCTCGCTCAGAAGGATGTATTAGCCAAAGGCAAAATGAAAATTGCTTATGATCAACATGCAAAGGAACAATTTATTAAGGTTGGTTACACGGGTTTAGTTAAAAAGAAAAAAAAGGGGAAAGCTAGATATGCCGTATAATACAAAACCATATAAAGTGATTAGTGTAAAAGGGACTATGGTACAGCGAGTAATAGAGATCATAGTATAACACTTAACCACTGTGCTGCGCCGAGTTTATTGTGAAATTCGTCTGGTGTGCATGAAATAAAGTGTTCCCAAAAAATAATTTTTTCTTCGTAAAATGATAAATTCCCTTCCCTGAACATGTCTATGTAAAAATAAATACCAAATTCCACTTACTTTGGCTGTGGGGACGTGGACAAGGTGCGCTGTGACGTCATCAGGGCCTGGTCGCCCGTGCGTGAATCGCCCAGACACGGTCGCGCGGGCCATTCAAGCACCAGGTGTTGCCACAAATATATTTTCAGTTATTTGTTTTATGTATTTCCAAAGCGGTTTTATTTGTTTTTTCTGGGGGGAGTGTTACGACCCTGGTTTCTTTAGATGGAAACCAGAGGTCAAAATTGAGCTTATTAAACTACAATATGGCATGGGACGCATCGAGAGCTGAAGTTGTTTGTAATCTTCCCTGCCAGACGTAAAACTATTTGTGTTTCTCAAAGAGTATTAAAGACTGAGCTTGGGGTTGATTATTAAATATAAATAGGCACCAACTATGTTTACTAATACTGTCTAATAATTTGTAAAGTAAACCTGAGTAAACTTTGTATCGGGCGCCTGTATGATTAGTTGAACAGTCTGCCGGCAGCATAGCCCACTGAGAAGGAGGAAGAGACTCCCTCGCTCTTCTCTGCTGGCTGGCTGTGGTGATAGAACGTGCTCCTCCTTCCTCTTAGTTCTTTATTTCTGTGTCTTATTCGGGTTAAGTAATTTATGTGCATTATTCTGGCATATCCTTGTTCTATGTGTAGAGTAGTATACTTAGGGTGTAGTAGGTGTTTTTAAGTGTGTTTCTTACTAGTTACTCTAAAGGGGGTCTCAGTGGAACCACGTGGTCTCCCTACCCTAAGCTGACTCTAACTTCAAGTGTTTTAATAGTAGAGCTTTATCCTAGCTTGTATTCAGTGTAAAACCTTGTATCCTGCTTATGTGGACCAGGGCTTTTAACGTAAGATCGGGTGGTAAAGTTATTGTTATATTTGTTATTGGTGTGAATGTATATGGGGAATTGTTAAGAGGATAATAAATAAGTAAGCTAGAACAGAGTATCCTTTCTTCCTGTGTGGGAGTGCAAGATCATCCTCTAGGCTACAGGGTTTAGTAGCAAATTCTGATTACTGTGAACATTTTACTTTGGGGGCCGGGCCTTTTAGTTCTCCCATATTTGATACCTCTGTATTCTACTTACCCTTACCCCTTAATAGTACCAGTTCCCCCATAGCAAGCCCACCATCTTTTATAACAGGGAGCCCCGTACGGCTCCCCGGAGCTTACCAGGTTGATATGCTATGTCAGACTTTGGCATCAGTCATGTGTGCAGAGTTCTCATGGACCTACCGGGGACCACGAGCCAGAACCTGGCCCCCTCAGAGAGACTAGGGGAGCACTGGCCTATAGAAACCCCCGTGTGATTGGAAGCATTCCATGTCTGCCATCGACCGAGTTAGGCACCCAGAAAGGTAGGCGTCCCAAAACAAACCCCTATTCTGGTGAAAATTGCAACCAAAAGCCGAACGAGTGGATAGAACTCCCTAAACAAAAACGAGCAAACTAGTGTGATGTCATTCGTCGTCGCGCCGCTGTCTGCGCAGCCCCCCCCCTCCCCGGGAGGGGGGAAGGGGGAGCCCCAGATCCACCGTGCCGGCGATCCACACCCCAGTTCTTGAGGGTGATGCTATCGGCTCAGTTGTGTGCTCTGGCTCCGGTCTTTTGCGGCGCTGTGCCTTGTGTGTGGCTGCTGTTCTCCTGGGGTGCGAGAACCAGGAGTTATTCCTCGGTACTCGGGATGCATGCGCCTAGGGTTCTCTTCCCTAGGTGCCCAGTAAGTACTCTCCTTGGGGCTTGAGGCTACCTTCCACACGTTCCTCGGGGTCTGCCTCTGCGTATCCGTTTTCTGTTCGGTTTCTTGGCCGCTCTTTGGGTACTTGGGAGTTTTTGTCTCCCCCTAGTTTACATTAGGGTAAGAGGCAGGTTTCGCACTGGTAGGGACACAGGGTGCTGTGCAGCTAGTTGTCACCTATCACAGCGGCCGGCTCTGTTCCTTGGGGTACGTGGTCCTCTTGCGGGTTTTGTTTTTCTTTTTCTTTTTGCTTTGGTGGGGGGTTCTGCCCTATTTACCACTGGTGTTTAGCCTCACCCCGATACTTGGTGGTGCTCCCTGCTGGGTCCCCGTGAGTGTACACGTCCCTGGGGTTCAGCTTTAGACAGTTTGTTTGGTAGTTTTGGGCGGCGGTTAGCAGTACCCTGCCTGGGTTTACTCGAGTGCGAGTCCTCTTCAAGTAAACGCTCAGGACCCTGGGAATCCCCTAGCGGACGCGTGGGTCTGATGGATGTGACCCCGGGGCCCCCCTTGCTTCGTGCGAGTTTGAGGGTTGTTCGGTCCCCTTCTCTCAGGGCGACCCTCACTGTTTTTGCCTCCGTCATGCAGCCTGTTGGGTCGGTGACACTTTCGACCCTGAGTCCTGTGAGCACTGTTGCTTGCTGGTGACTCAATTTACCCAGTCTATGAATGATAATCTTTGGGTACAGGCTGCACAAGCGTTGCATTCTAGGTTTCATTTGTTGCAACGCGCTAGGTTGGTTGTTCACCCGGATGCCCCGCTGCTGCCCCATTTTGCTTATAGGGACCCGGACTTGGGGGTGGGGGTCGCTTCGACCCTGGTTCAGTCCGCACCTCCTGGTCCTTCCCCTCCCGTTGTGCGTTCTGGTCCCCCTCCCCTGCTTCTGGCCCCGAAACATCTGAGGGTTTCGGAGTCAGGGCAGGGGATAGTTGGTCTTGAGACTCGGGCAGCCTCAGGGGATACCCCTTCCGGTGTGGCGGCAGAGGCATTCAAGTCTCCTCCCCCGGCTGAAGCCTCTGGGTCTGACCAGTGAGCCTATTTCTATCCGGCTTCTACAGCTGTGCCGGCCTTGTTTAGTGGGGCCGGTGCTTAGGGGGAGGACTCGGCCCCGGGTCCTGCTGGGGAGGAGTCTGGGGCTGGGGTGGGGCTGACTTGGGGGCCTTTGGCCCCGCTGGACCCCGCCTGGGTTTTTGTACCCTCTGAGTGGGGCTTGCAAGGAGTGGGGTTTTCTGTTCCCCCCTCTGAATACGAGTTGGATTTGGTGTCTGCCCCTCCCCTGGTTCGGTTCCGTGTTCCCCCGGGTGCTTCGGTTCCGTCTTTCCAGAGGTTTTCGGCTTATCACNATCAAGACAGGAAAGGGGTGCGAGTCCGAGAGTCCAAATGAGTGGCTCACCAGAATTCAGAAGAGACAGGGAAGAAGAGAGGAGAAACGGCTCAAGAAGGCGACCCCGGGTATTCGTCAGAACGTCACCCCAAAGAGAATGACGATAATTCAAGTCACCCAGCAGGAGCACAGGCTCCGGCAAGGAGTCCAAGAGGTGTTTCAAATCAGGAAGAGAAAGCGGGACACTCAGGGGGAGATAAATGGAACAAACTGTGTACCATTTCCCCACAAAGATACGAGCAGCAGAACAATGGAGAGGCAAAGGAAAAAGTAAAGGAACAAAGGGAACATCAGCGCGAATCAAGAGAGCAGAAGAATTAGGAGCCCCAGCAATGGCTGGGGGGGGGGGGAGAAAGGAATAGCCACGAAAACGACCAGGACGAGCACCAAGCATCGGCTCCTGGAGACAGACACAAAGGGGCGAAAACCACGAAATCAGAAGTTGGAGTTCGAGGAAATTGGCGTAATAACCTCGAACGTTCCATTGAAGAATAGACATCGACGAGAAGAGAAAGGACAACAACAGAGAACAAGGAAGAAACAAAGGCGAAAGAGCAACACAGCACGTTAAAGAATATCAGGGTCGGGATCAGGGTCAGCAAAGTCAGGGTTAGGGGCATGGGTAAACTGAGCAAAGACGGAGGGAGGGAAGGAAGCGGGAGAACAGACCAGGGGTGGGCGGGCGGGGTCCGGAGGAGGAGGAAGAGGAGACAACGGAGAGGAGCAGTCAAGGACAGCAGCAGGAAGAGGAGGAGTAGAAAGAGGGGAGCACCTCAGCAAGAGCAGCAACCGAAAGGGAAGCAGGGGCCAAAGAAACCTCCATAGCAGGAACAGGGGGCATAATCACTGAAATGGGAGAGGAAGGAGCAACAGAGCCAGAAGGAGGGGCTGAGGAAGAAAGCGAAGCCTTCTTACCCGCCGGGGAGGAGGAAGGAGAGGAGCCAGGCTTACGCTTCTGACTTAAAGAGACCAGTGTCCCAGCAACTATGTACCGGGCAACGGATTCCATTGTCTCAACAGGAGAAGCTGAACGAGAGCACACACGACGGCCGTTAGGAGAGCGATGGACATCCACCTGCACTGACAGGCGGCGGGGAGAGTCAATAGATGGAGGAAAAGGAAGGGAAGGGGGATCGGAGGGAGACGAGGAAGAAGACACAGGAGACACGACAGACCGGGTAGAAAGAAGGGGAACCCCAGACAGAGGACCAGGAGGGTGACCCTTCGGGACAGAACTCAAAGGAGGGAAGGACGAGGAGAGGAAGAGCGCAACACGCGAGCATAAGAGACATTAGCACAAGGCGGGAGCCGGCGAACCTGGCTCCTCGTCTCAGGAAAAGATAAACGCTCCCGGTGCTTCAAGTTGAGGACGGCTGCCTCAAGCTTGTAATGGATATAGGCACGGGAGAAGGTAGGATGGGCCTCACTACAGTTGAGGCAGTGAGCTTGGGGAGAAGTGCACTCCGACTTAGAGTGACCTTCACCCCCACACAAAAGACAGAGAGAGACAGTCCCAGAGCAGCGAAGGGCACCATGCCCAAACCTCCAGCACTTGTTACAAAGCCGAGGAGAAGGAATATACTCCTATGACAGAGGATGGAAGGGTCCTACCTTCAAAGGTGATTTTCACAACACGAAGGGGTTGACGGCGACGACCACGAGGGGGACGAGTAAACGAGTCAACCTGAAGGACAGAATGGCCTTGGGCATCATGGATATGCCGAATATCATCGTGGCAATCCTGCAGATTCCGAACACCGGTTGCAACATGGGGTGGGAGGAGAATAGTGCCAACACTGGCATTCATCCGAATTTTCTTGGAGACCCGAACAGGGATCTCACCAAGGCAAGATAAGGCAGCCAAGCAGGAAGCTGCATCCTGAGAAGGAGCAGCAACGACACGTGTACCGAGACGAGTGGGGTTGAAGGTAACGGACGCATCCACGGAATCAACAAGTTGCCGATGGAGGGAGAAATCGTCAGGAGGCGCAGAATCAAGAGGGAGGAGATCAAAGTATTTGGCCCATGAAGCGGGACCAAACAAGGCCTGATACGCATCAGTACGGGAAGGAATCGAGCATGTGTGGCCGGGGCGCGAACGGCGTTGAGAACCCCCAGAAAGAGAGGGGTCAAAAGGCGCAATAGTCACAACGAGAGACTTAGCCGAACCAGGGGACGAAGTGGTCACCACTGGGGGCTGGAGGCTCGACCCAACCATAGAGGAGGGAGGGGAGCTGGGGGAAGAAGTCAGGATGGTCAAAGAAGGAGCAAGGTCGGGGCCAAACGCAGCGGGAGCTACAGAGCCTGGTCTTCCAATACAGGCCGACTCGGAGGCTCGGTCGCCCACCCCACGAGCCTGAGAGGGTATAACAGAAACATTTATCGACATATATACAAAGAGAAAGGAATTCATTCACGAATATGCCCCCATACCCACCATGGAACCACAATTAGAGGCAGGACACCCAACAGGAAACTATCGCTGATCATGCTGGGGCCCCCTAGGGGTGCGTCGTGAGTATACGCCCCACAAACGCCACCTTAAGAACCGTCAGTCCGTCGAGATCGGGTTCAGTGACGAAAGGGGGATTGACAATAAAAGGTTCCCCTCGCTCGAGACGTCGGGTACTACAGTTCTACGGGTGCAAGAGTATGCCTCCTCAAGCATCCGGGTATCAAAATAGAAGAAGTCCAAAGAAAGAACCAAAACAAGCAAAAGGTTGGCAGGAAACGACAAGCAGACAGGAGAAGAGGGGGAGAAAAACGAAACAGAAGGAAAAGGAAAAGGTGCTCAGCACAATTGGAGAGGACGGCAGCAGGAGCACAACGCTAGAAAAGGACAGAGGACTGTCCCAAGGAGCATCACACTCCGGCAGCCGCCCACTAAGCCCCCCTCACGGCATCAACGAGCTGAGCGGGGAGGGGGGTACTTGGGTGTTAGTCAGCTGTCACAGGCTGCTTCCTGGGGGTGAAGGCCTGGTCGAGGACCGGGCCGCGGGGACACTAAAAAGCCCAGAAATCATCTCAAGATAACCTCAAGAGAAAGGTACCGAGTGCTGTCTGGGGCCAGAGTTAGATATTGTTCTAATAGCAGCTTTGTGTTGTGTAATTAGAGGACATAAATGATTTTGGGTAGTAGAACCCCAAGCACAAATCCCATAGTTGAAGTTGGAGGTTTTCGGCTTATCGCATCCAACCTGGTGTGGTGCAGGCGGCCTTTGCAGCTTACCTCCTGCGTGACCCGGATTATGCCTCGGAAATGGATCCATCCGAGTTCAGGTTTGGGACTTCGTTCCCTTTCTGGCTCCGTTACGAGGTTCCGGAGTCTTCCTGGCTAGCAGACTGCCCCTTGTTTGTTCTGGAGTCCTGGCATTCCTTCTGTCGTTCCCGCACGCTGGAGTGGCGGGAAGCTTCCACGGTGCTTCAGGTTTTCCTGGGGGGCGAGCTTGAGTACCTGAATGAGTGCTTGTTTGCCCCTGCCCATCCCCGCGATGTGGGCGTTATTCAGCTCCATGTGCAGGTTCCCACCCTTTCTTTTTTTTTTTTTTTTTTGAGATATATACAAGAGTTGTTACATTCTTGTACAGCCACTAGTACGCGTAGCGTTTCGGGCAGGTCCCTGGAATACGATCCCCCGCCGCGAAGAATCGTTTTTCATCCAAGAACACATTTTACTGTTGCGTTAAACAGAGGCTACAGTTAAGGAATTGCGCCCAGTAAATCCTCCCCGGCCAGGATACGAACCCATGACATAGCGCTCGCGGAACGCCAGGCGAGTGTCTTACCACTACACCACGGAGACTGAGCGGCACTCGTTGCGGAGGACTGGTGCGCTCGGGGCCTTTTGGCTTCGGCCTTGCGGTTCTTTTCCTTCCTGGAGCTGTCCTCAGATTGGCTCGTGGAGGATGTGAGGACGCTTGGGTCCGTCCCGGGGTCCGGCACCTTGTTCTCGGCTGCGCGTTCGTCGGCTGCCTTGTTGAAGCTGTTCACGCCAATTTTGCGGGATGCGGTTTCCCTGTTTTATGCTTCCCATCTCGCGTGTCGGCAGACGGTGCTGGGTTCCTCCGTGGAATCTGCTTGGGCTCTGGCTCTTAGGCGTTCTTCACCTTTTTGTCCTCTTCTGTTTGAAGAGTCAGCCGTGGCGCAGTTTATTCAGGCTGCGTCGGCGGCTTGTCGTCCGATGTCGGACTTGTTGGTTTTCCGGGGGTCCCGGGGTGGATCTTCCCAGAAGGGTCGTGCCAGGGCTCGGGGTTCCTCTCGTCGTGGTAGGCCTCGGGTATCAGGTTCGGGTTCGGCTCCTGCTACGGACCCTCCCTCGTCTGGTCGGCGCGGTGTTCGCTCTGTGCGGGGTTCTGGGTCTCGTAAGGGTCGCCGGCCCTTTCGCGGTTTGCCCCATTGACAGGGCGATGGGGGTGGCTTGCGCTGTTCGCCCACGCCTGGTCCCACGATTCGTGGGCCTTTTGGGTCGTGTCTGGTGGCCTGCGGTGGCCCCTCCCCCTTGCGGGGGTCGGGGCTGGCAGGGCAAGTTTCTTCCCCTGCACTCCTTCGAGTCGTCTTGGAGTGGGTATGCTTGGACATCGTCCCTCAGATGGGTTTCCCGTCTGTTTCCGGTTCCGAAACGAGACTGCGCGAACCTGCGGTTCATTCTGGACTTGTCCCGTCTGAACCCCTGGATTCATTGCCCCTCCTTTCGGATGACTACGCTGTCTCAGGTTCGGCTCCTTTTGGAGCCGGGCGCTTGGATGGTGTCCCTGGACCTCTGGGACGCTTATTGGCATGTCCCGATTCATCCACAGTTCAGGGACTGGCTCAGTTTTGTTGTGGGGCATCTGAGTTACCGCTTTCGTTGTCTCCCGTTCGGGTTGAACCTGGCACCTCGCATGTTCACGCGCCTTACACGGGTTGTGGTGGTTCGTTTGCGTCTCCTAGGTGTTCGGGTGTTGGCCTACCTCGATGACTGGCTGGTTTGGGCTCCCAGCCGGTCAGCTTGCTTGCTAGCCAGGGATTTGATTCTTTCCCAGCTCGCCGGGTTCGGGTTCTTGGTGAACTGGAGGAAGTCCCATCTGGTTCCCTCTCAGGTTCGGACTTGGCTGGGTCTCGTTTGGGACTCTCGAACCGCCTCCTTGTCTCTCCCTCCGGAGTCTCTCCTGCGGCTGCGGTCCCACCTTCATCTGTTTCTGGTGGGCCGTCGGGTCACCCGGCGGTTGCTCGAGGGGCTGTGCGGGAGCCTGAACTTCACGATGGTGGTCTACCCACCGGGTCGGGTTTGGCTTCGTCGGCTGTTCTGGTTTCTTCGGGGTTCCCCCTTCCACCTCTTTCACGATTGCAGGGTTCGACCCCCGGGGGCCTTGCGTTGGTTGCTGCGTCACCGGCTTCCTCTTCGGGTTTTTTGGGGTTCAGTGCCTTGGCGCCTACCCGAGCCCTCGCTCGATGTGTACATGAATGCGTAGTCTCTCGGCTGGGGTTTTGTGACCAGTGCTCACCAGGCCGGCCAGGGGCGTTGGGGTTCGTCCTTCCGTCGAGCTCAGAGCACGGTGCGGGAGATCGCGGCAGTGTGGTTCGCTCTTCGGAGGATTCGGGTGGCCTGCGGATCGACAATCCGGCTTCATTCGGACTGTTCTCCGGTGGTTCATTGCCTGAACCGCGGGGGTTCGATGCGGTCCTTGTCTCTTTGGGGTTGGTCGCTTCGGGTGACTTGTCTGCTGAGTTCTCGGGGTTTGGCTCTCCTGGCGGTTCACGTACAAGGCGTGTCCAACGTCTTGGTCGACGCCCTGTCTCGCTTCGTTCCCCTCTCCACAGAGTGGACGGTCGAGACGAGTCCTTCCGTTGGCTTTGCCAGATGCTCAGGCGTCCCGAGGTGGACCTCTTCGCGTCGGCGTGGTCGCGGCGTCGTCCCGTGTATGCGGCGCTCTTCCCCGATCGCGAGGCCGTCGGGGTCGACGCCTTTCGGCGAGACTGGTCGAGGTGGGGGTTCCTGTACCTCTTTCCCCCAGTTCAGCTGTTGCTCCAGGTCCTGACTCGCTTAAAGACTTACCAGGGGAGAGTTGTCCTTCTAGCCCCTTGGTGGCCGGCCCAGCCTTGGTTTCAGGCGCTGGTTGCTCAGTGTCTGAACCCGAGGGTTTTTCCGCGGCTCCGCCTCTTTCAGCAGATCGGGCCGGTACGTCACGTGGCTGGTTCGATCTTCTCCTCAAGCCTTCGCGTGTGGGTTTTTTGACTCGAGTTTATCATCATCTCTATGGTGATCAGGTGGCCTCCTTGTTGGTGTCCCACCTGCGGGCTTCTTCTCGGCAGCAGTATGAAGTTTCCTGGCGGTCCTTCTGTTTCCTTTTGCGTCTTCGTCGTGTTAGTTCCTTGTCTGTTCGGGTGGTCTTGTCCTTCCTATCGTGGTTGTTTCAGGACCGTCATCTTATGCCTAACACTTCGCCTCGTATCGTGCGGCGCTGGCGGAGCCGCTTCAGCTTGCCTTCGGTATCGATGTTACATCTGCGCCGTTTCACAAGCTGTCTCGTGCATTGTTTCACCTCCAGCCTGGTCTTTGGACAGAGTGCTCGCTTTCGTTTCGTTGTGGCCCCTTCGGTCCGGGATTGTTTTTCCAAGGCGCTTTTCTTTTGGTTTTGGCCTCTGGTGGTCGAGTCGGGGAGCTTCATGCTTTCCTCAGGCGCAGGGGTTTCTGCTCTTTTGGTCGTGGTGATTGTTTTGTTCGCTTGCAGCCGTCTCCTTCTTTTCTGGCAAAGAATGAGACTGCTGCGTTCCAGAGGGGTCCGTGGGTGGTTGATGCTTGGTTGGTCAGGCCGGGGGTGCATCATGTTTGTGTCCGGTTGCGGCGCTTCGCCGTTATTTGC
>WNGS01000472.1:82886-103544 GCA_020271785.1 Procambarus virginalis
TGTGTTGTTGTATTCTGATGCATTAATATTTTGGCTGCCTTTATTTCCATTTATATATTTGTATGTTCTTTGTTACCCTTACTTTAAGTACAGTGTTACCTCGGATGCGAGTGTCCTGTATGCGAGTTTTTCGGAAAACGAGCAGGATTTCCTCGGAAAATATGTCTCGGACGGAGGGTTACCTCGGACGCGAGTTTGTTGATACGCGTACAGGCTGACCTAGCGCGTGGTGGCTGGGCGATCGTCGCCCCCCGCCCGTCCCCTCAGTTTACCATTGTCTCGCGCTCAGTGACTACCTCTCATCAATTCTTCTCGTGGATTTTCAGTGTAGTTGGATTTTGGTGATTGACTATACAATTTGTTTATATATCTCACCATGAGTCCCAAGAAAGCCAGTGGTAAGGATAAAGGCCAGAAAGCCCATGTGAGGATGACAATAGAGGAGAAACAAGAGATAATTCGGAAGCATGAGAACGGTACACGTGTTGTTGAACTTTGTAGGCAGTACAACAAAGCCACATCAACAATATGCACTATACTTAAGAAGAAAAATGAGATTATGAGTGCTAAAGTGGCAAAGGAGTAAGAACAATAACGAAACAAAGACCACAAATACTTGAAGAAGTGGAAAAGTTGTTATTAATTTGGATACACGACAAGGAGTTAAGGGGAGATAGTGTTTCGGAGGCCATATTTGTGAGAAAGCCAGGGTATTGCACGAAGACCTTCTAAAGAAAACCCCTGGAACGAGTGATGCAGAGACGAAAGAGTTTAAGGCAAGCAGGGGCTGGTTTGAAAATTTAGGAGAGGTGGTATCCATAGTGTTACAAGGCATGGGGAGGCAGCCAGCTCAGACAAACCAGCCGCTGGACGATTTATTGAGGAATTTAAAGAGTTTGCAGAGGCTGAGGGATACCTACCGCAACAAGTGTTTAATTGTGACGAAACAGGACTGTTTTGGAAAAGAATGCCTAAGAGGACATACATTACCAAGGAGGAAAAATCCTTGCCCGGACACAAGCCTATGAAAGATAGGTTTACGCTTATGTTGTGTTCAAATGCGAGTGGCGATTTGAAAATTAAACCCTTACTAGTGTATCATTCTGAAAATCCAAGGGTTTTCAAACAGTATAAAGTGCAGAAAACCCATTTGTGTGTGATGTGGAGGTCTAATAAAAAAGCATGGGTGACTAGGCTTATTTTTTCGGAGTGGGTGAATGAAGTGCTGTGCCCTACCATAGAAAAATATCTGCAGGAGAAACATTTGCCACTCAAAGCCGTGCTTCTCCTCGACAATGCTCCTGCTCATCCTCGAGGCTTGCAAGATGATGTGTTGCCCCGATACAATAAATTCCTCACAGTTAAATTCCTTCCTCCTAACACCACTTCTCTAATTCAGCCTATGGACCAGAAAATCATAGCGAATTTTAAGAAACTTTATGAAAGGGCACTTTTCCGAAAATGTTTTGAAGTGACTGAAGCCACAAACCTCACCCTCAAAGAGTTCTGGAAAGACCATTTTAACATTTGTAGTGCTTTAAAACTCGTTGACAAAGCCTGGCAAGAACTGACTCAAAGAACCCTGATCTCTGGCTGGAGAAAATTGTGGCCTGAATGTGTGAGAGAATTAGACTTTGAGGGGTTTGAGCCTATAAATGATGCGCCTATTGTTGAGGAAATTGTTACTCTAGGCCAGCAAATGGGCTTGGAATTGGATAGTGATGATGTGGAGGAGTTTGTGGAAGAACACAACGAAGAACTGACCACCGAAGAACTCCAAGCCCTTCAACAGGAACAGCAAGACAACGCAGATGAAGATTCTTCAGTGGAGGAGGATGAGGCAGCAGCGGATGTCCCTTCTGCAGTATTGAAGAAGGTGTGTCAGATGTGGGAAGAGATTCAAACAATTGTTGAAAAGACTCACCCAGAGAAAGCTGTAGTAGGCCGTTGCCTTAATCTTTTCAATGACAATGTGTTGCCTTACTACAGAGAGAGCTTGCGAAGAAGGGAAAAGCAAGCTTCCATGGACAGATATGTGGTGAGAAAATCGAGCAGTGAGCCTCAGCCAGGACCTAGTGGCACTCAGATAAAACGTCCCAGGGAGTGCACACCTGAAAGGTCCTCATTGCCTGATGTGATAATGGAAGGGGACTCCCCTTCCAAACAGTAACTCCTCTCCTCCTCCCCCTCCTCACCATCTTCCATACGCCTACAGCATTCATCAGCAAGGTAAGTAATAACTTGAACATAGTTTTGTAGGTTTATTTAGATGAATTAGGTATAAAAATTTAGTTTGATATGGGGTTTCTGGGGTAGTCAGGAACGGATTAATTCATTTCCCATTATTTCTTATGGGGAAATTCGCTTCAGAATACGAGTTTTCGGAATACGAGGCGTCTCCAGGAACCAATTAAACTCTTAAACCGAGGTACCACTGTTATATGCTTGTTGAGTAAGCAGTGAGTTATTTCCCTAGAACTTTTAGTAGGCAAGCGATTATATACATTTGTTAACAACTGCAACAGAGGAACCATACTCAAGAGGTCAAATGACGTAACAGTAGCGTGAGCCGGATTTTTTTACAAAATGGCGGCTGTTTACTATGGCTCCTGGGAAGCGTATGGGGGGGGCCTCCTCTACCCCGCTGGCCATTCAAATTTGTGTGGTACTCCATCACGTCACACGCAATTTATAGCAAGTTACTCAACACATCATATGACGTGTTGCAGTTAAGGGTTAAAACTGAAATAATTCAAATATATGACTTCTTGCCTACCTAATAACATTGTAAATAAATACTGCAGGCTTTCTACTTATATCAAGAGTAGTATGAGTAACGGCCAATCGGAAGTGGTGGATGAGACGATGGTAAACATAACAGGTTCCAGCAGCTACATGAACTACACACATAACATGCAAGGTATGCCCTTACATGGTATGTGTCCCCATGCCCACTGTTGTGTAAAGGAATCTAAAAGCTCTTACCAATGAGGTTACATGACCCAGTAAGTATACAAATGTTTCTTGCCCATATCATACTAAAGTGATCTCAAGTTTATGTCAATATGCAAGGGCTGGCTCCAGATATCTCAATGATCACTTTAATTAAATACAAAACCATGAAATATCTTTAAGAGGGACACCAAAATACTCGCTCATTAAACACTTGTTCTCAAGCACCAACGATGTTTCTCAACATTTAGTTTTGTAAACAGAATGGGGTAATGAAATAAAGTTGTTTCATGAATATTATTCTAAAAATATACACAAAATTTAACAGTTATTTTACCACAATTAAATATTTTACAAGCAGATACAGTATTTAAATTACAAATCATTCAGGTGAAAATGCTGGACATGCCCCTACCCATCAATAAACACCACATCAATCCAATGATATAATTTAAACATCTTGAAATGGTAAGTAAACTTACGTGTATGCCATCTTAATGTGTTTGTGGATATAAGTCTGCATCCATTTCCAAGTTGTCACACAATGCAAGTTTCACAGTATTTTGTTCAAAATTAAAAAAATGCTTGACACATTATCAAGTGCAATTTTTCAACGCTATAAACTCGCATCAACTTTCAACATTATAAAAAAAAAATAAAAAAAATATTATCAAGCCATAAAACCAGCATTAAATTGAATGACATGCCAATTTCTGGGCGAGCCCCAGTGACTCCATGAAGGTACCATCTCCGATGTGGGTGCCATCAGTCGTGGAGTTCTCTGAGCTACGGGTACCTAGCGCCAGAACCTGGTCCCCTCACAGAGGCGTAGAGATCTGTGGTGTTTATATATGAAGTTATTAATTTATGCCACCACCACCAAGGGAAGCACCCAGAATGTCAGCATGACAAAAACTACAGTTGGCTGCTTCCGATACCTACAGACTCGAAAACAGTTATAACTCCCCAAACTATGTAACAAATGACAAAATATTTTATAACCCAGCACCTGCTTCTTTGCCCTACCCTCTCCTTCTTTGGGAAAGGAGGGGGTATGCTATGGATCACCAGCTACACTGCTGTCTGTTTGATAAATAATGCAGAAACACAACTTCCTGAGGGAGGGAGGGTGTCAGGGGAGCCACCAGGGTTCACCCAGAAATTGGCATTTCATTACACTTAATGCTGGGTTTTCTGAGGGAAGTCCCCCTGTGGCTTCCTGAAGCTATCTACTCAGAGATGAGTAGAAGAAATGGATACCTTCTAGGGAGGAGGTAGCACTGCAGGTATCATTGTGAAGACGATACCCTTGGCCTAGAAAGCTGACCCAGTGTCACACGCGCCGAGGACCGAGAACACTGAACAAATACTAGACCACCAACACCCTGTTTGACCTCCAAAACTCCTGTGCCCGTATCTCAACCCAGGACATTGTAGCAAAAGCAGACGAGAAGGTGGCATATGTACGGACATCATGGGTACAAGGGCAGACTGAAGTCTGGCTAGACTTGATGACACTGCAGATTACCTGAGAAATACGAACCTTGGAACAGGGAACCAAGGAAAAGGGATCAACCCACAAGGTGTCCATCACCACAGAAATGATGGCACAAATGTAGCAATGGAGAGCCATCACCAGACACAAATCATGATGTACCCCTGGCTGAACCAAACGGTAGTGCATCAATCAGTATGGCAAGTCCAGACAATAACAGTAGCTGCCACACACAGTCGGCAGACGATGCTACCTCCCTCCCTCCCTCGCCAAGAGTTCTCCTCCCACCATACTATTCACATCGCTAATTCTCAGCGCAATGCTGCTATTATCAGAATCCTAGTCACTAAATCCTGTAAATGAATGATTTTCCCACAAGTTTATTTTGTAAAGGAAAATGAGAAGTTGTTTCAAAATTCTTAGATGGACCAAACAATGTTAATGTGCTGTGGCTAGCATTGTGAACTTTTTGAACTGCATTGTGTTCACTGATATCTGAACACTGTAAACAGTTTTTATCACAGTCAGGCTTTTCTGTAATACTATCATTGCTAAATAATAGCAGTTATATTTATATTTTGTCATTTTTAGGCGATGCTGTGGTCACAAGCTGAACAGCAGTGCTGTGCGTGTGCCAGCCTTGGTGGCTGGCACACTCACACACACACATGATGTGCGCCATTCAGCCAGTTCGACCAAAATTGTATATATACAATTTGCACTGTTAAAGGGTTAGATGCCTATGAATTAATCATGTGCGTTGCATATACGTAATCTAGCCAGAATGCCTCCTACACACTGTTCCAAGGACCAAAGGAAGGTCATGGGGACAGGTCACATGTGGTAACATGTATTTATGGTATAAAGAGAGAACATGAGCTTTGGTATTCCATGTCTATAGATTTGCTAAATTTGCACATTTTCAACAGTTTTTTCACACACACCACCTTTCCATCAGTGTTTACCAGCCACTAATAGCTTTATTTTATAAGAAACATTTTCTAATCTTGTTTTGTCAACTGAAATGTGCCCCTCTGATTGAACCCAGAACACATGTGATGACATTTTCCTCAGTGGTCTTTGTACTGTGATCTTATAATATGATTTGAATGTAATTATCATGTGCATAGGTGCTGGGAGGAGGAATTTTGGCAGTGAGGTGGCATTTTCAGCTGGCTGGTGTGTGGCAGCTGCTATTATTGTTTAGACTCATCGTACCAGCTTCATTATAGTAAACAAAAATGTAGATCTGTACTTATATATATGTGTATACAGTATTGGAGTACTGGAATGAACGATATAGAAGAAAATGCAAGATTGAACCAGTGAAGAGCAGAGGTGCCATAGGCACTATCAGAGAACACTGTATAAACATCAGTGGTTCGCGGTTGTTCAACGTCCTCCCAGCAACTATAAAAAATATTGCTGGAACAACCGTGGACATCTTCAGAGAAAACTGGACTGTTTTCTAAGAAAAGTTCCGGATCAGCCGGGCTGTGGTGGGTATGTGGGCCTGCAGACTGCTCCAAGCAACAGCCTGGTGGACCAAACTCTCACAAGTCGAGCCTGGCCTAGGGTCGGGCTTGGGGAGTAGAAGAACTCCCAGAACCCCAACCCCATCAAGCAAGTATATAGTATAATAACAGCAAAAATAGTATGCTGGGAGGAGCCATTTTGGTAAGTGAGGTGGTGTCATCAGCTGGCTTGTGTGCAACCTGCCATACAGTGCATGGTGGCCACTATGCTGTTTGGTCACCATACCAGCTTAGTGGTACAGGTATGGTGAACAAAACGAGTAGATACCTATATATAACATGTGTATGTAGTGTAATAAAAGCAAAAACAGTATGGTGGGAGGAGGAATCTTGGCAGTGAGACAGTGTCAACAGCTGACTGCGTGTAACAGCCACTATTATTGTCTGGACTCACCATACCAACTAATGGTATAGTTATGGTGAACAAAACATGTAGATACTTTTATATAATGCGTGTGTATACAGTGTAATAAAAGCAAAAATATTATTTTATGAATATAATAATTGAACCACTAATATGCACACCATACTTTTGAGTATAGAGATGGTTCACACATTATAATATATCACACTACACACTATTGAATAATATTACTGCAAAAACTCAGAGAAACAAAATCAATCTGAGACATTGTAATAATTAGGTAATAATATCTTTGTGGCAACTCCAGCCTGATGGCTCAGCTGGAGGAAACTGGCCCCGGATGTGTACTCTTTCAGCGCCTGTATCTGGCCAGACTTCCTCCCCAATCACACCCAAAATATGTCACCTACAAATTTTTTTCCTGTAATCAGGGACCACATTTTAACAATCTTAGAAGTAATTTTAACACATTTTAAGAATCTTATTTTTTTTTTTTTTGCGCACAGCGGTGATGTCGGCTATTAATAGCTGTACCACTTAGGGGTTAAACTTGCACTAGTTGGGGGTTACAAATTTATTATCAATAGTATTTGTAAAATTTCTAAACTGTACATAAATAATACATTGGTTCCAAAATTTTTACATTCCCAAAGGACCAGTAGCAATAATATCTCCATTGGAGAAGAGATCCTTGGCAATGGCTTCTAGATCACCGAAGTTCTTCAGAGAGACACTTGACTTTACAGCCGTCAGATTCAGCTGGATACGATCCGAAGCCTGCAAACATAATATTTTGTACTCAAAAAATTAATCTGCATCACACTTCTTCTAATATAACACTGACCACCTTAAACATTACCTCCCAGAGCTGGGAGGTAAAAGCTAACTTGCCACAGCTGGGAGACATAAAAGTTAACTTAGAAATGTCAACATCAATGCTTATGATATCAAATACAATTTAAACAAAATGCATAATACTCATAATAATATTAAATAAATGTGGTGACCAATACTGTGCTAATGGCACACTCAGTATAAGACAAAATAATTTTAAACTATAAAAATTTAGCATAGGAAAATATTGTAAATATAAATTACATAAATGACGCCAGAATTAAATTTTATTTTTATTAATGTCAATAAATATTGTACTGGTTCAATTGCTTCAAGGTAAAAATATTTAAAAATAACCATTCCATAAATAATTCTCATTAATACGAACCTCATTCACCCAAACTCTTGCAATCCTTTCCTCATGGTCTGCAGATGGCAGATTCAGGTTGAGAGCACGAGTTGCCCGGGAGAGAACTACAAGGCTGGCATACAGGTCTATGGAACAGTTAGCCAGTCGGTTGAGAAGGAACTGCTGGCCAATGATGCCCTTGCCATGCTTCATCAGTAGACCTTCAGACGTATACCCAAATGCTTCCACAGCCTGTTGAAAATATATTATTGACTAGCAATATCTACAGAACAAACAAAACCCATATAAGCTCACAATAAAACTCCCTTTAGTATAGAATCTACTTCATGTGTGTGTGTATTTAGGTCAAAACCAGCATTGCATGTAATGAAACGCCAGTATCTAGGTGAGCACTGGAAGCTCCCTGAAGTAATTATCAATAGAAGGCACCAAACCGGGAAGGCTATGTAGCACCACCAAATGTGCAGGGTAATAAGAGGGCATTAAATATCACCAAGGATGCCAATACGAGAACAGAAACGCATAAGGCGAACGATATCAAAAGTATCTGAGTCGCCAAGAATTCTATCGAGGGACAAGTGACCGCAAGGGACGGTTGGAAAACAAGACACAGGCTCGTCCTGGAAGTCAGGACATTCAACAAGGACATGCACAACCGTAAGAGGGACAATGCAATTTGGACAATAAGGAGCAGGGCGGCACTCCATTAAGTGACCATGAGTTAAACGGGTATGGCCAATACGTAACCTAGCCAGAGCCGTTTCCCACCGCCGGTTAAGGTGGCAGGAGGAAGGCCACTGGGACACACGACTCTTAAGAGTATGCAGTTTGTTACCAATAACATAAGACTAACAACTTTGCCAGCGGGCAAGGATGGAGGCATGAATAACTGGTAAAAGTCGGAAAAAGGATTACTTTTACGGGAGATGGGACAAGTACAGATAGCTTCCTTAGCGGCAGCATCCACACGCTCATTTAAAGGGACACCAACATGGCTGGGAACCCAGCAAAATGCAACCGACTTAAATTTACTGGAGATAAGAAACAGCCAATGTTGAATCTCTATGACCACCGGGTGGGCCGGATTAAAGGACCCTAAAGCCATGAGGGCACTACGACAGTCAACTACCACCATGAAGGAGGAGTGACACCGGGAAAGCAGGAGACGAAGAGCATAGAGAATAGCATAAAGTTCTGCTGTGAAGATGCTAGCCTCCGGAGGAAGGCGACACAAATAAGTGTGGTCAGGAAAAACAGCAGAGTAGCCCACACTATCAGCAGACTTAGACCCATCGGTGAAGATGGGAATGGAGTGGGAGCGAGAAGAAAAGTGCTCAAGGAAGAGGCGTTTCAGAACTGTAGGAGGGGTAAAGGCTTTAGTGATGTGGGTCAGAGAAGTACAAAATTTGGGAAGGGGGACCCTCTACAGGGGCAAGGATGGAACAATACAAGGAGAAACATTGGTAATACGAACCGAAAGAGAATCTTGTAAGCGAGACAAACAGACAGACAAAGAGGAAGGTGGTGAAGAGGAACAGGAACTACAGGAGGGGTAAAAGTCAAAGCACGATAGAGGCGAGAGTGAGGATGCTGTAAGGATCGCGCAAGATAGCAAAGACTGTAGCGATCACGGCGATCCTGGAGAGACAGAAAGCCAGTGTCAGAGTACAAGCTGAGGGTAGGAGTTGAACGAAAAGCACCAGAGCTGAGGCGCAACCCAGTATGGTGCAAAGCATCAAGACGGCGAAGAGTAGAAGGAGAAGCAGAAGAGTATGCAGGGCAACCATACTCAAGTTTAGACAGGACAAGAGAGGAATGCAAATAAAGGAGCGTGCGTCTATCCACTCCCCAAGAAGTATGGGACAAAACCTTAAGTAGGTTAAGGGCCTTAGAGCATTCAACACGGAGGTAAGAGACATGGGGTGACCAAGACAAACAAGTGTCAAAGAATAACCCCAAAAGCTTCGTGGAATCTTTGTACTCAAGGGGATGACCATAAAGTGACAAAGAGGGATGAAGAACGACCCGCTTCCAAGTATAAGTCATAGCATAAGTCTTAGTAGGAGAGAACTTGAAGCCATGATTGGTGGCCCAAGATGACACGGCATCAATTACAAGTTGAACCCACTGTTGAAGGAAAGGCGAATCATCATCCCGACAGCAAAGAGTAAGATCGTCAAGATAAAGAGCGGAGAAGATGCCAGAAGAAAGGGAGGAAAGAAGACCATTGAGGGCAACCAGAAAAATAGTAGTACTCAGAACACTACCTTGGGGCACACCTTCATACTGCCGAAAACAGGCAGAGAGAGTGGTACCAAGCCTGACGGAAAAGGTACGACGAGAAAGAAAGCTCTGAAGGAAGAGAGGGAGATTACCACGAAGGCCAAAAGAACAAAGTTGGGACAGAATATTGTATCTCCAAGTCGTGTCGTAAGCCCTTTCCAGGTCAAAAAGGACAGCAACAACGGAGGTCTTCGCAGCAAAAGCAGTACGAATATAGACCTCCAAGTTCACCAGGACATCAGTCGTGCTGCGGCACTTGCGAAAACCAAATTGAGAAGGAGAGAGGTGGTGATGGTGTTCCAAGAACCACATCAGACGGACATTTACCATATGCTCAAACAGCTTGCAAACACAACTCGTGAGAGCAATAGGGCGAAAGTCCTTAGGGGACGTACCGAGAGACCCTGGTCTCCGAATAGGGAGTACAACGGCATTGAGCCAGTCCTCAGGGACGGACAACAACTCCCAGACCTGGTTATACAGACTCAGTAAATACTGAGACGTGCACGGAGGGAGATGGCAAAGCATCGCATAATGAACTTCATCTGAGCCCGCCGCCGTAAATCCGCAGAGGGCCAGGGCAGACTGAAGTTCAGAATGAGAGAAAGAATCGTTATAGGGAAGGCGGAGACGAGTGTGGAAATCTAAAGGATAAGATTCAAGAAGAATCTTCTTGAATCTTACGAATAAGGAAGGATTGAGAAAGATGAGAACCAGAGCTAACAGAAGAAAAGTGGGAACCCAGTTCGGTCGCGACCTTCACTGGATCCGCCACAAGAGTACCATAGAGGCGGAGAACCGGCGAGACATCTGGAACGAACTTGCCCGCAATCGTGCGGATCTTCTTCCAGATCTGCGGCAGAGGAGTATCGGACGTAATGGTGGAAACATAAGATTTCCAACTCACACGTTTAGCTGTACGGATGGTCCTATGGGCCACCGCACTCGCCTTCCGAAACAAAATAAAAGAATCAGCCGTCTGCCAGTGGCGGTGTTTCTTCCAGGCTGCACGCTTACAGCGGACAGCCCGAGCACAGCCCGCATTCCACCAGGGAATGCACTTTCGTGTGCCTTGGGAGGAAGAGCGAGGAATAGATGAAAATATAAAAACGGAAACCACGTACAAAACTCAGACAAATCATAACATAGAACGAAAAGGCAATGTAAAGGATCTGGGTGTACTCATGTCGGAAGACCTTACCTTTAAAGAACACAATAAAGTAGCCGTCACAACTGCAAGAAAAATGACAGGTTGGATAACAAGAACTTTTCACACTAGAGATGCTATACCGATGATGACACTTTTCAAAACGCTTGTGCTCTCTAGAGTGGAGTACTGCTGCACAATGACAGCCCCTTTCACAGCTGGAGAAATTGCTGACCTGGAGAGTGTGCAGAGATCCTTTACTGCTAGAATCCACTCAGTAAAACATCTAAACTATTGGGACCGACTAAAGTGCCTAAATCTGTATTCCCTTGAGCGCAGGCGGGAGAGATACATAATAATTTACACGTGGAAAATATTGGAGGGGCTGGTCCCAAACCTGCACACAGAAATAACACCACATGAGACCAGAAGACATGGCAGGATGTGCAGAATACCCCCGTTGAAAAGCAGAGGTGCAACTGGTACTCTGAGAGAGAACTCTATCAACATCAGAGGCCCGAGACTGTTCAACACGCTCCCGCTACACATAAGGGGCATAACTGGCAAACCCCTTACAGTGTTCAAGAGAGAACTGGATAAGCACCTCCAAAGGATACCTGATCAACCAGGCTGTGACTCATACGTCAGGCTGCGAGCAGCCGCGTCCAACAGCCTGGTTGATCAGTCTAGCAACCAGGAGGCCTGGTCGATGACCGGGCCGCAGGGACGCTAAGCCCCGGAAGCACCTCAAGGTATCCTCAAGGTATAGAGCGGAGGGCAGCGTTGAAGGCAGTGTCATAAAAAAAAAAAAGAGGGCACGAGGAAGAGGCAGAGACGAGAGGTCAGAAAGAGTAGCACAGAGGGTGAATAGGCACCAGTCAGCCTTGGCAAACTGCCACCTAGGGAAGGAGAGGGGAGGGTGGAAAGAGAAAAAGGAAACGAGGATGGGGAAATGATCACTGTTACGGAGGTCATCAAGAACCCGCCACGTGAAATCCAAGTAAAGGGACGACGAGCAGAGAGAAAGATCAAGACAGGAAAGGGTGAGAGTTTGAGAGTCCACATGAGTGGGCTCACTAGAATTTAGAAGAGATAGAGAAGAAGCGAGGATGAACGGTTCGAGAAGACGGCCTCGGGTGTTTGTCAGAACATCACCCCAGAGGGAATGTCGACAGTTGAAATCACACAAAAGGAGCACTGGCTCTGGCAAGGAGTCCAGGAGGTACTTAAGATTAGGAAGGGAAAGCGGGACATTTGGGGGGAGATAAATGGAACAGACTGTATACCATTTACCCACAAAAACACGGGCAGCAGAACAATGGATAGGTGACGGAAGAAGTAGGGGGACGAAGGGAACATCAGAACGAATTAAGAAAGTAGTAGAGTTATGGACCCCAGCAAGAGCTAGGGGGGGGGGGGAAGAAAGGAATAACCACGAAAGTGACCAGGACGAGCACCAAGCATGGGTTCCTGGAGACAAACACAAAGTGGCGAAAACTGTGTAATTAGAAGTTGGATTTCATGGAAGTTGGCATAAAATCCACGAATATTCCACTGAAGAATAGACATTATCAAAGAGAAAGGACAGTAACAGAACAAGAAAGAAATAAAGGTATTGAAGAACACAGTTTATTAACCCTTAAATTGTGCATCGCATCATATGATGCTTTGACAGACTTGCAGTAAATTGCGCATCGCATCACATGATGCTTTGGAGTACTACGCAAGATTTAACCCTTAACCCTTACACTGCTCAGGGGTCCTGGGGACATTTACACCCGTGTGCAAGAAAAAAAAAAATTCAAATTTTTTTCTTCGTCTTCTAAACATGTTAATTTGTGTCCCCTGAGCACGGGAAAAATAAAAAAAAATCGTAGGCGACATATTTTGGGTGCAATTGACCAAGAAGTCTGGCAAAAAGTGGGCGTTGACAGAGCGGTCGTCAGAGCCGGTCAGCGTCACCCGCGCTGACAGGTGGGAGTTGCCACAAAGATATTATTACCTAATTGTTTCAATGTCTCCGATTGATTTTTTCTTAGTTTTTTTGCAGTAATATTATTCAACAGTGTGTATTGCAATATATTTATATAATAAAAGTGGTGAATAATCGCTATACTCAAACGTATGGTGTGCATATTAGTGATTCAATTATTGTGTTTATAAAACAATAAACAAATAGTTTTGCTGCTATTACACTCTATACACAGGTTATATATAAGTATCTGCATGTTTTGGTCACCATAATGAACCACTAAGTTGGTATTGAGAGTCGAAAAGCAACGAAGAGTTACCGCCACACACCAGCCAGCCACTCGCTGCCACTCCCTCAACACACGCACTAAACTTTCTTCTCCAATAATACCATTTGTGGTGTTATTACACTATATACAGACGTTATATATAAGTATGTATATGTTTTGTTCACCACAACTGTACAGCTAAGCTGATATAGTTAGTTCAGGCACTAAGAGTCGTCGCTATACATAGCTGGCGGCTCCCTCACTCATTCAAGGTCACACGCACTAAACTTTCTCCCCCAACAACACTGTTTGCAGTGTTATTACCCTATATACACATATTATATATAAGTATCTACATGTTTTATGCACCGTAACTGTACACCTAAGCTTGTAGTGCGCCCAAAGAGCATAGTGGCCACTCTCTAAACAGCTAGACAAATCGTGCAGACGACGTCACCTCTGTCACCCAAATGGCTCCTCCCAGCATAATCCATTGCTGTTATATATAAAGTGTGTATTAGTGTAATAAGTATCTACATTTGTGTTCACCATAGAGAACCACTGAGCTGGTATGGTGAATGCAAACAATAACAGGTGGCCACACAGTCAGTAAACGATGCTGTCTCCCTCCATCTGTCAGCATCACTCCTCCCACAGCGCTAATTATTACAATAATCCTGCTATTATCACAACCCTGGTTATTTATATCACAGTCAGGGGTCATCTGTAATATTGTCATTGCTAAATAATAACAATTATATATTTATTTTGACATTTTTCGGCGATGCTGTGGTTACAAGCTGAAAAGCAACGCTGTTTGCTCATGCTGCGTGCGCCAGCCTTGGTTGCTCCAACAGTACTGTGCCTCTCACACCTGAGAATATTGCCCACGATTTTTTCTTAATAACAACTCCAGTTCTCAGAATAGCAGTGTTACATAGAGGGCACATGACCATAATTCCACAAAAGTCACTACCGCAGGTACATTGGCAGTTGAGAATAGTGGTGACATGGTCAGGAGGTCAAGAAGGATAAGAGGATTGAACCCAGGGTAAACAAGCCTCAATAGACATTGAGATGAATGTCTCATCCAAACCACATATTCAAACCTTGAGATAGCCCTCAGAAGAGTGCGATAGACTTGGTGTAAATTCTTTACATAAATTTCACAAATACCTGTACATAAGTGCAGGTATTTATCCTATGTTATGTCTGTGACAAGACTATCATTACTTATTACATTCAATGCTGATGTTCTGTAGGGAGCCCCATCAGCTCCCTGAAGGTAACTACCCACAGAGAAGGGAAAAACAGGGATTTACCAGAGAGGTGGCAGCACTGCATGTATCAATCCAAGGAAGACACATTTAGGTGCGACCGACACCCCAAAGCCACATACGGCTGCAGAGGGGGTTATCTTGAGTTTATCTTGAGATGATTTCAGGGCTTAGTGTCCCCGAAGCCCAGTCCTCGACCAAGCCTCCTTTTTGTTACCCACTCCGAGTAAGCAGCCCGTAGCAGCTGTCTAACTCCCAGGTACCTATTTACTGCTAGGTGAACAGGTGCATCAGGATGAAAGAAACTCTGCTCTGTTTCTGCCTCCACCGGGTATTGAACCCAGAATCTCAGGACTACGAATCCTGAGTGCTGTCACTCAGCTGTCGTGGCGGCCTAGACCATGTTAGACCTCAAAAAACCAGCGTTGAATGTAATGAAACGCCATTTTCTGGGTGAGTCCCGGAGGCTCCCCGGAGCTATCCATGGCTGATATGGATACCCTAACTATTTTGCATCAGTCGATGTGGGTGGAGTTCTAGGCCTACCGGGGACCACGAGCCAGAACCTGGCCCCCTCAGAGAGGCACGGGGAGCAATGGCCCATAGAAATGCACATGTGATTTGGAGCATTCTATATCTGCCATCGACCGGGACAGGCACCCAGAAAGGTAAGCGCCACAAAACAAACCCCTATTCTGGTTAACCACAAAATTGACAAACGAGTGGACAGAACTCCCCCAGGAAAACGAACTAACAAGCATGACGTCACACGAGCCGCGCCGCATGTCTGCGCAGCTCCCCCCTCCCCGGGAGGGGGAAGGGGGAGCCCCAGACCCCCGCGCCGGCTATCCACACCCCAGTTCCGAGGCTGGATATCAAAACCACGAAAAAACCGCCGACCGGAGGGCGGGAGGGATGCCGGGGAGCCTCCGGGACTCACCCAGAAAATGGCGTTTCATTACATTCAACGCTGGTTTTCTGGGGGGAGCCCCTACGGCTCCCCGGAGCTACCTCACCAAAGACTACCTAAGAAAACAAGGGGACATACCCGGGAGGCGGTCGGTGAACCACTCCTCAACACGAAGTCGAGACAACAACCAAAAGGACCCCTCCGGAAAGCAGCAGGCACAACATTCGCCAGAAAAAGGGAGAACGGCCACAGACGAAGAAAACTATGACCAAGATCATAGGAGCCAAGAAACCACTGCGCCTGAGAAGAGCATGAAGCACTGCCACACGACCCCCAGAGGCCAATGCCAAAAGATAGCCGAGGCAAAGCAAACCTGGCCCCGAGGAGCCACAACCACCAAGGAGAAGAAAAACAGGAGAGCACCCTGTCCAAGACCTGGACGGCACAGGCAGTGCAGAAACAGGCCGGAGGTGAAACAATGCACGATACAGCCTGCGAAACGGCACAGAAGGAACATCGATACCGAAAGCTAGCAGCAGAAACCAAGGTGCAAGACCCAGGAACAGTCCCAAGCGCCTCTACACCTTCTGCAAGCCAATCCTATGACAGCCCCAGGAGGGAAAAGAAAACGCAGGACCAAAACCAAAATGCCACAAGCGTGCAAGGCCACCACCACAAGTGCAGCCGACAGGGAAGGAACCTGCATAAGGAGCCGCCCCGCACCACCCCCCGGCAGAAGGGCAGGAGCGAAGACTCGGGAAAAAGGAGCAAAATCGCCCACAGGAAAACGAGGAGCGCCGAGACAGCGCGAAGAGGAGATATATGCACAAAAGAACCAGAAGGCCAAACATCCAGAAACTGCCGGGAAGAGGACCCACAAGCCCTAGAAAGGACCGGAGGGAAGCTCAACCGAATGACGACAGACGTACCAGAAAATGGGAAAGAGCTGACTGGGGTTAGAAGACACAGAATTGCACTTTCCACTCTCTCTCATTATTCCTGCCCTTTCATTCTCCGCCGCACACGTACATGTACGTTTACAGGAGAGTGAAGGAGGAGGGGCCCACTGGGAAGTGTGTCAAGGAAAACCCAGCACAAAGACGCCGCCAGAGTAGCAGGCGCCGGCCCCGTCAACGAGAGGAGCAGCAGTGTCATCGCCGGCTGCATTCTCTCTATGGTGTGGGTGCCAGAAGCCACGGAGCGACCGGGGACAAGGAAGAAAGATGTCGTTGACGGGTGTCACGAGCCCCAACAGATGACCAATGCAGTATACGGCGCTAGGACTGACCTGCGCCGGTCGGACTGACTGACATGTCAACGTCACACAGTGGGTGTTGAACTCCCCTCTGTTTATCCGCTTTCTCCTTTCCCACGGCAATTGGGTGCAGCTACCAAGGCTACCCCAAAACAGTCCCAAACCTTCGAAAACAAAAGCAGCAAACAAAGAACGAAGGCACAAAAACTCCGTCGCACCCGAGACCAAAAGTCATGCAGAACCCCAAGAAGAGGGGGACATGACTGAGAAGGCCCGTCCTGGAAAAAGGTGCGAAGACTGTAGAAAACACCCACCGACAGGACGGAAACAACGGGCACGCTGGACAAGGAAAACCGAGCCCAGGGAGGGACCGATGCCCACAAAGCACGTGCGGAGCGGGGGACGGAAAACCCCACACCACAAAACCGTAAGCCTGGCCCAGAGGGGTAGAAAGACCCCGGCGGGGACCAACGGGGCCGAAGGCCCCTTACGTTAGCACCACCCCAGCCCCGGGAACCAACCCTGCAGGCCCCGGGGCCAAGCTGTCCCCTCAAAGCCCCAGCGTCAAGAAAACCCCGGGGCAGTCGTGAAAAACACCAAGGAAGGGAGCCCACTAGGCTCCGGAACTTGAACGGAAACCGGAGGAAAAAGCGAGGGGCGAGACGAAGACCCCAAGCTCATCCCCAACCAGCACAATGAGGCAAGGACAAAACAGAATCCAAGGAACCTGGAAAACCAGGCCCAGCACAGCAAGACCGACAAGGAAGGAGGGCCCCAAAAGGAGCACGGAAGGGCCGAACATAATGCCACAACCAACCCCGACAGCTGCAGTACCAAAACCGCAGCAAAAACGTCCCCACACTCCCCGAGGGAGCGACAGAGAAGATAGATAAATCGTACACGAGCGGCACACAAGGGGACACAGGCGGAAACCGAGCACCCAACCGAGCCACAGGGACGGTAGGAGAAACGTGTGCAGTGTAACAGGCAACCGAAGGAACACATTGGGCAGCCCAACATGGGCTGATCCCATACACAGCCCCAAGAGCAGAGACGAGAGCGCCCATGAAGCACAGAAACCGCTCAACAGGCAAACGACAGGGGAGAGGCGGAACTAAAGAGCCAGAACCCAACCCCGCAAGCACACAACACCCTCGACACAGGAAACGTACCACCACACAGGCACCCCCACCGTTGCACCGTGGAACAAGGTGGAGGCGGGGCCCCGAACTCAAGCCAGGTGAGACAAGCAAAGGAGAGGGGCAGGAGTACAGGCAGGGGTCGCCTCGAAAGGGCCAAGAGGCCACCCGCAGACACCCGTGAACCGAGGAAGGAATCAGGTGGAGAGAACAAGAGCAGCCCAATATGGGCTAATAGCCCAGCAGCAGGCACCTCGGGCAATACGGACCACTGTCACAAGTACGTACGTACACCCATGCCTACGCCCAAAAACAGCGTCAGGACGAAGGAAACGCCAAACCGCACCAACTCACCTGCAGAACTGTTTTAGTGTCAGAGTGGTTGACAAACGGAATGCATGAGGAAGGGATGAGGTGGAGGCTGACTCCATACACAGAGTCAAGTGTAGAGATGATAGAGCCCAATAGGCTCAGGAATCGGTACACCTGTTGATACTGTTGAGAGGCAGGACCAGAGAGCCAGAGCTCAACCCCCGCAAACACAACTAGGAGAGTACAGCAGCACCCCAGACAACCCCCAAGCAACGGGGCACGGATGGGATGAAGAGCGAGAGGCGAAGCCCCCCGAGAAAATGGAAGCACAACACATGTGCACACCGCCCGGAACCAAAACAAACTCACGGCGCATGCGCAGGACGCGAAAGAAAAGTAGCCCAACAGGGCGAGAAGTAGCCCAATACCGCTACAAGTAGCCCAATACTGCTACAAGTAGCCCAATACTGCTACCAGTAGCCCAATACTGCTACAAGTAGCCCAATACTGCTACAAGTAGCCCAATACTGCTACAAGTAGCCCAATACTGCTACAAGTAGCCCAATACTGCTACAAGTAGCCCAATACTGCTACAAGTAGCCTAAAACTGCTACAAGTTCGGGACACGCAGGAGGTAAGCCGCAAAGGCCAACGGCACCGCAGACGAAGAGATGCGGTTAGCCGAAAAACTCCGGAAGACGGAACCGAAGGAACCACAGGGACACGGAACCGAACCCGGGGAGGAGCAGAACCCAAGCCCAAGTCGTACGCAGAGGGGGGAAAGAAAAACCCCACTCCTCGCAACAGTAAGCCCCGCTCAGAAGGACGGAATCCAGGCGGGGCGCAATGGAGCACAAAGCCCCCAAGGTCGCTCCTCCCCAACCCCAGGAGCCTCTACACTAGGCCCCGGGCCGAGTCGACCTCCAAAGCCCCGGCCCCACAAAAAAAGCCGGGGCAGCCGAGAGAGCTGTTAGAGAAGGGGCCCACTGGTCAGACCCCGGAGCATCGGCAGGAGGAACAGACTCGAATGCCTCCGCAGCCACCCCGGACGGGGCAACCCCCGAAACTGCCCAAGTCTCAGAACCTCGAACCCCGCCCCGACCCCAAAGCCTACAGATGCGTAGGGGCCGGAAGCAGGAGGGGGGAAATCAAGGGGCGTGGAAAACCAAGGCCGAAAACGACCAAAACCCCCAAATGGTCCCTACACAAGCGGGGCAGCATCGGGCGCGTCCGGGGAAGCGACAAACCTAAGCGCGTTGCAACCAACCTACCCTGCAACGCGCGAGCTGCCTGCACCCACGGGAATTCATCAGCAGACTGGGTGACGGGAGTCACGAACAAGCAACAAAGCTCGCAGGACTCAGGGTCGAATGTGTCACCGCCCACCCAAGCAGCATGACGGAGGCAAAAACAAGGAGAGTCACCCTGAGACAAAGGGACAGAGCAACCCTCAACTCGCACAAAGCGAGAGGGACGCAAGGGTTTCCACAATCGGACCCGAGAGCCCCCGGGGGGTTTTCCAGGGCCCCTAGACTGGGTCTGCTAAGGGTTATCCCAGCAGGGCACTGCTAACCGGCGCCCCAAACTACCAAGCAAACTGCTAAAGCTGAACCCACGGGACGTGTCCACTCGCGAGGGCGAAGCAGGGGGTGCCACCACACAAACGAACCTAACTAAGGGGGATGGGGACAAGGCAGACCCCCCTACCAGCCACAAACAATATAAAAGAAAAACCACACAAGTGGACAACGTACCCAGAGGGAACAGAGCCGGCCGCTGTCATAGGTGAAAACTAGCTACGCAGTGCCCTGCCCCCACCAGTGCTATAACTACCCTTACCCCAAGGTAACAAGGGAGTAAAACTCCAAACACTCGGGGCGGCCAAACGCCAAGCAGCGAAAAGCCAACAGAGGTAGACCCGAGGTGACTTGTGGAAGATAACCCCAAGCCCCAAGGGCGGTACTTACAGGGCACTCAGGGAAGGTGACCCTAAGCACATGCAGCCCGTACCTGAGAATACTACTCCCAGCTCACAGACCACCGTAAGAGCAGCACTGAAAACAAGTCACAGCACTGAAACAAGACCGGAGCTGGAGCCACACGACCGTGCAAGATCCCATCAGCCGAGGAACTGAGGTGTGGATAGCCGGCGCGGGGGTCTGGGGCTCCCCTTCCCCCTCCCGGGGAGGGGGGAGCTGCGCAGACATGCGGCGCGGCTCGTGTGACGTCATGCTTGTTAGTTCGTTTTCCTGGGGGAGTTCTGTCCACTCGTTTGTCATTTTTGTGTAACCAGAATAGGGGTTTGTTTTGTGGCGCTTACCTTTCTGGGTGCCTGTCCCGGTCGATGGCAGATATAGAATGCTCCAAATCACATGTGCATTTCTATGGGCCATTGCTCCCCGTGCCTCTCTGAGGGGGCCAGGTTCTGGCTCGTGTCCCCGGTAGGCCTAGAACTCCACCCACATCGACTGATGCAAATAGTTAGGGTATCCATATCAGCCATGGATAGCTCGGGGAGCCGTAGGGGCTCCCCCCAGAAAAATAT
>WNGS01000472.1:104544-116897 GCA_020271785.1 Procambarus virginalis
CAATAAGATGATCGACTGGGAAAAAATAAATGTAGACTTGCAACCATTCAATGGGAGACGGTCTTAAGCGACAAAACTCCCACACAGGGAATAACTCAACTGACAGCTGAAGCTTACAAGGTCTGCTTGAAGCACGTGCCTGTGAGGAGGGGCAGAAAGAGGACCACTCTAGAAAGAGAACGCAGACGACTGTACAGGAGAAGGGAAAAATAACGGAAATGCTTCGGCAGACACAACTATCGCAAGCAAGGAAAATAAGCCTAAGCAGGGATATCGAAGAAATAGAACAAACGTTGAAGCGATCATATGAGTCTGAGGAAACAGAATTGGAACAGAAAGCTATACAAGAGATAGGTCTTGTATAGCTCATGTTATGATCTCATTCATGTCAGGATCTAGGTTTAATTATCTCAGCAGAGAAAACAGAGATACTAAATCGGCGCCCACCCAGGCAGGGAGGAGCTGTTCGCAAGATGCAACTGTCTGATGGCTCCCAGCTTGACTATGTAAACAGATTCAAATACCTTGGCCTTGAGGTGCCACTGTATGGTCCTGTTGTATTCAGACTCTGTCGTCAGTATAAAGAGAGGCTCCGAGCTCTCAAGGCTGTTGCAGGTTATCACTCAGGCTATGGTGCCAATGTCAGAATTGTCAAAATGATGTACCTTGCATACATCAGATCTTTAGTGGATTATGCTGCACCTCTGCTTGTTTTGATGCCTGAAAGAAAGCTTGGAGGGCTTGAAAAATTGCAGAACGAAGCCCTGAGGATAATCCTTGGGTGCCCTCGTACCACAAAGATACTTAATATGAGAAAGGAACTTAATATTCTGAGCGTTGTTGATCGTGTTACTGAAATTAACTGTCAAATTGGTATAAAAATGCTTAGGCTAACTCATCCTAATCCTTGCACAGAAGCCCTCCAGACTTACTTTATTGAAGATCAGCATTGTTCCAAATGGATAACAAAAACTGGAACTCAACTCAGAATGTATGGGGTTCATGATTTGTACCAAGAGAAACAACAACGGCACTTTCCTGCACCGTGGGAGGTTACACCCTTTCCAGTTTTAATCCCTCCCTTTCCACCCAAGAAGCAAATTAGAGATAAGCCCAAGCTTCGTCTTGAGGCAAAGCTCAACGCCTTAAGCCATATTGATGCTCTGTCCACAGAGCATTCTCTCTCTCAAATCATATACACTGATGGTTCCCTACACCGCACCACGGGTGCAGCTGGAAGTGCAGTTGTTCTGACAATGGGCGATGGCTTGTACTTTGAGTGGGGAGTCCGTATAAACAATTGGGCCTCTACCCTTCAGACTGAACTATTTGCCTTGATCCTTGCACTGAAATGTGTACAAGTCTCCAAACTTGATACATTAATTGTAAGTGACTCCTTATCATCCTTAAATGCTCTCAACTCTTTAAGACACAACTGTAACATGCTCGTGTCCGAAGCTAGACACAAATACAACAAAATTATTAAGGATGGTAACAGAGTCCATTTCATGTGGTCTCCATCTCATGTTGGCCTCCGAATGCATGATAGAGCTGATAAGTTAGCCAAAGAATCTGCCTTTAAAGGAGCCGTTGAGTGTAACCTTGGATTGTCAATGAGCAATCTGAGAGCAGCAGTACACCGAGAACTTCAACAAGATCTTGTAGATCTGAGGCAAAGTGAAATTGACACCAGTAATTCCATCTATCATCATACTATCATGCAAGAGGAGCCACACATCTATGGATCATCCAATAAAATCAGCAGACTTCTAGATGTTACTGCTGCTCGGCTTAGACTCGGTTACAAGTATCTCTGGGAATTCTCATTATCTGCCGATGTAGACCTGACCAAATGTAAACTGTGTCAACAAAATTATTCGCACACCCTCCGTCACTATGTGATGGAGTGCGAAAAGATACGTGAATTTAGAGACAATTCTATAACCAATGTTCCAGCGATGTGTAAATATTTCATTCAAAATGATCTGCTACCAGAAATTTTAGCCAAATATCCCCAGTTTGCTAACTGTAGGTAGTAACTGAGTGATTGTAACCTATCCACCGCTGCCCACTGGATGGGGGGCGGTGTGCAGGACAAACATATAAATTGTGACACTAGCTCTCCACATATGTCAGTTGCTTAATTTAGAACCTGTATTTGAGGTCGATCTCGAACCCATTGTTGATGTGACGACTTATATTGAATTTTGTAACTAGCTCATCAAGATTGTAACTTGCTTAGCTAAATGAATTGTGGGGTTCAGTCCCTGAGCCCATTATGTGCCTCTGTAACCCTTTCCACTACCGCCCACAAGATGGGTATGGGGTGCATAATAAATGAACTAAAACTAAAAAACTAAAAAAAGAGATAAGGAAAAATCCGAAATATTTTTCACATACGCAAAAAAAAAAAAAAAAAAATCTCGACCAGTATTGGACCGATAATTACAAATGAAGGTACGTACACAGAGGACAACAAAGAGATTAGTGAAATTCTAAGAAGCCAGTATGAGGCTATGTTTAGCACACCAATAAACAACATGAAAGTTGACGACCCAGACAGCTTCTTTATCAATGACATTCAAGCTGCAGATAATATAACGGATATTACCACAAACTCGGAAGACTTTGACAGAGAAATTGACAATATGCCTATGCACTCAGCTCCTGGGCCTGACTCATGGAATTCAATATTCATAAAGAAATGTAAAGTACCAGTAGCGAGAGCACTCAGCGTAATATGGAGAAAGAGCCTGGATACAGGGGAGATACCAGCAGCACTTAAATCTGCAGATATAGCTCCATTGCACAAGGGGGGGAGTAAAGCCTTGGCAAAAAATTACAGGCCAGTTGCACTAACATCACACATAATAAAAGTGTTTGAAAGAGTGATTAGGAATCAAATTTCTAGTTTTATGGAAAACAATGAATTGCACAACCCAGGACAACATGGATTTAGAGCGGGAAGATCCTGTCTGTCACAGTTACTCAACCACTATGGCAAAATCACAGAAGCCCTAGAAGAAAAGCAAAATGCAGATGTTGTATACACAAACTTTGCAAAGGCGTTTGACAAATGTGACCAACGGGTGATAGCTCACAAAATGAGGTCAATGGGAATAACCGGAAAAGTAGGACGCTGGATACTCAATTTCCTGTTGAACAGAACACAAACAGTCAATCAGATAAAATTGAGTCCAAGCGATGTTAAAAGTTCTGTACCTCAAGGTACAGTCCTTGCACTGCTACTGTTCCTTCTTCTCATATCTGATATAGACAAAAATACACGTCACAGCTTCGTGTCGTCCTTCGCAGATGACACAAAAATCAGCATGAAAATTACCTCTGCTGAAGACATTGGAAAACTACAAGTAGATGTCAACAAAGTTTTCGATTGGGCAGCAGAAAATAACATGATGTTTAACAGTGATAAATTTCAGGTACTCAGGTACGGCAAAAATGAGGATCTGAAACATAATACAGGGTACAAAACACAATCGAATCTTTCCATAGTAGAAAAACAGCATGTCAAGGATTTGGGAATAATGATGTTCGACGATCTAACGTTTAGGGAGCATAACCAAGCAAATATTGCGTCAGCCAGAAAAATGATCGGATAGATTACGAGAACTTTTAAATCCAGGGATCCCATCACAATGGTTGTACTCTTCAAGTCACTTGTGTTGCCCCGTCTCGAGTACTGCTCAGTACTCACTTCCCCCTTCAGAGCAGGAGAGATTGCTGAAATAGAGGGAATACAGAGAACATATACGGCACGCATAGACGAGATAAAACACCTAAATTATTGGGATCGTCTCAAAGCTCTCCAAATGTACTTTCTAGAAAGGAAGCGAGAGAGATACCAAATAATATACACATGGAAAATACTGGAGGGCCAGGTTCCAAATCTACACAGTAAAATAACAACGTACTGGAGTGAACGATATGGAAGAAAATGGAAGATTAAACCAGTGAAGAGCAGAGGTGCCATAGGCACAATCAGAGAACACTGTATAAACATCAGAGGTCCGCGGTTGTTCAACGTCCTCCCAGCGACTATAAGAAATATTGCCGGAACAACCGTGGACATCTTCAAGAGAAAACTGGACTATTTTCTAAGACAAGTTCCGACTCAGCCGGGCTGTGGTGGGTACGTGGCCCTGTGGGCCGCTCCAAGCAACAGCCTGGTGGACCAAACTCTCACAAATCGAGCCTGGCCTCGGGCCGGGCTTGGGGAGTAGAAGAATTCCCAGAACCCCATCAAGCAGGTATCAAGCAGGTGAACTTACCTATAAAGTCTGTAACCCCAAATATACCGGTCAGTCAATGATTGTGCATGTGAATCGTTAGAAGACTAATTGTGGGCCCAGTATTGTGGCTTGTTGTGTTAATGAGGAGGTAAACCCTGAGGAGACAATTGTTGTAGGGGAAGATGGTAATCCTCTTTTATCTAATTCCAGTTCCAATTCAATTTCTTTCTTTATTATGCACCCCATACCCATCCCGTGGGCGGTGGTGTAAAGGATACAGAGGCACATAATCGGTTCAGGAACTGAACCCTCTAGTTCGTTTAGCTAAGCAAATAACAATGTTTGACGCTAGTTACAAAATTATCAATGTTGTATACACATGTACACACCCTCATACATACATGTACATATATATATATATACGTATACACATATACATACACATACATATCTAATCACCCACACAAATACACACATCAAGAATCTTTGTGTCACAAGTGACACAAAGAGGTGTCACAAGTGACACTACAAGAGGCTCACAACAGTCACTATACAAGGCACTTTACATCTATAGTGAGTCACACAGTTACTAGTCTTGCTGCACACCCACCCAACTGGGCGGCAGCTTTACAGTCATGTGCATGCATTACCGACAGTAAGCAAATTTTGGATACTTCGCTAAAATTTCGGGCAGCACATCATTGTGAATGAAGTACTTACACATTTCTTGGACACTATTGATGGTGTTATCTCTAAATTCCGCAATTTTTTCACATTCCATTATATAATGACGCAAAGTATGCGAATAGTTCTGCTGACAGAGTTTACATTTAGTCAAATCTACATCAGCAGATGTTACAAACTCCCAGAGGTACTTGTAGCCGAGCCTAAGCCTAGCAGTGGTAACATCTAGAAGTCTGCTAACATTATTGGATGACCCATAGACGTGCGGTTCTTCATGCATAATAGAATGATGATAGATGGAGTAACTGGTGTGAATTTCACTTTGCCTCAAGCCTCCGAAATTTAGTTGAGGTTCCTGGGATATTACTGCCCTCAGGCTGCTGAAAGGCAGTCCAAGTTGGTAATCAATTCCCTCTTTACGAGCAAAAGTCTTGGCTAGCTCATCAGTTCTATCATGCATTCGGAGACCAATATGGGAAGGAATCCACAGGAGACAAACTCTGACTCCATCATTGATTATTTCACTATATCTGTGTCTAGCTTCAGAGATAAGCACGTCACAGTTATGCCTTGGGGAGCTGAGGGCAGTCAAGGATGACAAGGAGTCACTTACAATTAGCGTGTCAACTTTGGATTCATATACGCGCTCTAGTGCAAGGATTATGGCAACCAATTCTGTTTGAAGAGTGGAGGCCCAGTTACTTAGTCTCGCTCCACACTCATGGGAGATGGAACCATCTCTCCCAGTCACAACAACTGCACTTCCAGCTGCACCATAGGACTGATGCAAGGATCCATCAGTGTAAATAATCTGGGAAAGGGAGCGCTCTCTGACTAAAGCATCAATTTCCAGTTCCAGGGAAGAATTGTTGTGTCATTTGCAGGATGAACAGAAAGCAGAATTGCAGGACCTTTTGAAGACGTTCTCCTACTTGTTTGGGGAAGTCCCCACTCAGACACCTCTCATTACTCATGATGTTCAACTGACAGAGGTAACTCCAGTTCGGCTACACCCTTATCGAGTGACCCCCTAGAATCGACATATCATCCAGGAGGAAGTTGATTATCTTCTTCACCATGGTTTCATTCGACCCAGTCAGAGCACTTGGAGTTCACCGTGTTTAGTGGTACCAAAATCAGATGGAAAATGGCGGTTAGTAGTGGATTATAGGAAGTTAAACAAGGTAACTGTAGTTGATGTATACCCACTACCTTTGTTAGAAAACTGCATTGACCAGATTGGTCATGCTAAATATGTATCATAACTAGACTTATCTAAGGGGTATCACCAGATACCACTTACTAACGTTGCTAGGGAAGTGACAGCTTTTATCACCCCTGATGGAGTATTTGAATTTAATGTGATGCCATTTGGACTAAGAAATGCCCTAGCAACTCTTCAAAAGTTGATGAATTCTTTGCTAAAAGATGTGCCAGATTGTAGAGCATATGTATTGTGATTTTTAATAAGTGTTGGGAAGACTATATTTCAAGTTTGAAACAATTGTTTGCAGTGTTACGACATGCTAACCTAACTGTAAATGTAAATAAATGTAGCTGGGCTAAGGGAACAATAATTTACTTGGGACATGAGGTCAGACAAGGTAAGATAGTCCCACTTCAAGACAAGATCCAGGCAATAGTGGATTACCCGGTACTAACGAGCAAGAAATCTGTGCAGAGGTTTATTGGGATGTGTGCATATTATAGAAGATATTGTAAGAATTTTTCCATTGTGGCTGCACCTATAACTAATCTTCTTAGAAAGCAGGTACAGTTCAAGTGGACACAGGAGTGTCAGAGCTCTTTTCATTAGTTGAAAGGAATTCCCTCAATGTCACCTGTATTAGCCAGTCCACAATTTGATAAGCCATTTATAATGCACATAGACACTTCGGATCTAGGAGCAGGTGCAGATCTTTTCCAGGTAGGACCAGATGATTTAGAGCACCCTGTATACTATTTTTCTCGTAAATTTGATAAGGCACAAACTAATTATTCTGTGGTAGAGAAGGAAGCTCTTTGTTTGATTTGGGCAGCTAAGAAGTTTTAAACATACCTGTCAGGTAATCAAGTTGTCATATACACAGATCATAATCCCCTGACATTCATTAACTCCATGAAATGTAAGAATCAAAGAATTCTTAGGTGGTCTTTGATTTTACAAGAGTTCAACATAGTAATTAGACATATCCCTGAAAGGCAAAATGTAATTGCTGATGCCTTATCCAGGGGATTCCCCATTGCAGTGCCCTAGTGTGAATTGTTCTATACATGAGGATGCCTTTACCTTTTTGTTATTTCATATGTTTCATTTAATTGATTGTTTTATACATTGATTTTGTGTTGTTGGAGTACTCAATGCTATACTCTCATGTAGTCAAAAAATGAAATTAACCTTCAGTTAATTTCATTTTTCTTTAGGGACAGGGAGGGATGTTATGAATCCATATATTTGATTCTAACAATCATCATGATAATATGTATGTCCATTATTTCTTTCCTCAGTTACTTAAATAAAACATTGTATCCAGTTGTGTTCCAGTATATATATGTTTGATTTAAATGTAGCATGCTGTAGTGTGCCTGTATTTAATATTTGTTAATGTTATTGCATGTTCATTCCTGTGGGGGGGGGGAGACCGTGGCGTCTCATGGGGGGATGACCATATTCGGGATGTTCCAATATGCGTGCAGTGTATCAAGCTAGCATCACTGATTCACCCCTGTAATTATTCCTGTTTATTGATTGTACTTAATTTCTTTTACACCTTAGCAGTGTTATAGGCATATAAGTTAAGTTGTAATTATGTTCTTTAGTATTACTCTCTGATAGCAGAGTATTTAGAGGTTTCATGTGGGTTTTAGTTGGTACCTTGTAGATGCCACGCCGTGCATGCTCCAGCAACGCCAGGTGGGTGGAGCTAGCTGATGTGGACATGTTATGGAGTTAAGTCTGTGGTATTTGTTTATTGTTTAGTAACATTGCTGATTTCCTGGTTAGACCATTATGTGCATACCCATCTATCCATTTAAGTTTTAATATAGTGCTTATAAAATGATATTGTGTTGTTGTATTCTGATGCATTAATATTTCTGGCTGCCTTTATTTCCATTTATATATTTGTATGTTCTTTGTTACCCTTACTTTAAGTACAGTGGTACCTCGGAATGCGAGTGTCCCTGTATGCGAGTTTTTCGGAAGACGAGCAGGATTTCCTCGGAAAATATGTCTCGGAACGCGAGGGTTACCTCGGGACGCGAGTTTGTTGATACGCGTACAGGCTGACCTAGCGCGTGGTGGCTGGGCGATCGTCGCCCCTCCGCCCGTCCGCCCCTCAGTTTACCATTGTCTCGCGCTCAGTGACTACCTCTCATCAATTCTTCTCGTGGATTTTCAGTGTATTGTTGGATTTTTGGTGATTTGACTATACAATTTGTTATTATATATCTCACCATGAGTCCCAAGAAAGCCAGTGGTAAGGATAAAGGCCAGAAAGCCCATGTGAGGATGACAATAGAGGAGAAACAAGAGATAATTCGGAAGCATGAGAACGGTACACGTGTTGTTGAACTTTGTAGGCAGTACAACAAAGCCACATCAACAATATGCACTATACTTAAGAAGAAAAATGAGATTATGAGTGCTAAAGTGGCAAAAGGAGTAAGAACAATAACGAAACAAAGACCACAAATACTTGAAGAAGTGGAAAAGTTGTTATTAATTTGGATACACGACAAGGAGTTAAGGGGAGATAGTGTTTCGGAGGCCATTATTTGTGAGAAAGCCAGGGTATTGCACGAAGACCTTCTAAAGAAAACCCCTGGAACGAGTGATGCAGAGACGAAAGAGTTTAAGGCAAGCAGGGGCTGGTTTGAAAAATTTAGGAGGAGGAGTGGTATCCATAGTGTTACAAGGCATGGGGAGGCAGCCAGCTCAGACAAACCAGCCGCTGGACGATTTATTGAGGAATTTAAAGAGTTTGCAGAGGCTGAGGGATACCTACCGCAACAAGTGTTTAATTGTGACGAAACAGGACTGTTTTGGAAAAGAATGCCTAAGAGGACATACATTACCAAGGAGGAAAAATCCTTGCCCGGACACAAGCCTATGAAAGATAGGTTTACGCTTATGTTGTGTTCAAATGCGAGTGGCGATTTGAAAATTAAACCCTTACTAGTGTATCATTCTGAAAATCCAAGGGTTTTCAAACAGTATAAAGTGCAGAAAACCCATTTGTGTGTGATGTGGAGGTCTAATAAAAAAGCATGGGTGACTAGGCTTATTTTTTCGGAGTGGGTGAATGAAGTGCTGTGCCCTACCATAGAAAAATATCTGCAGGAGAAACATTTGCCACTCAAAGCCGTGCTTCTCCTCGACAATGCTCCTGCTCATCCTCGAGGCTTGCAAGATGATGTGTTGCCCCGATACAATAAATTCCTCACAGTTAAATTCCTTCCTCCTAACACCACTTCTCTAATTCAGCCTATGGACCAGAAAATCATAGCGAATTTTAAGAAACTTTATGAAAGGGCACTTTTCCGAAAATGTTTTGAAGTGACTGAAGCCACAAACCTCACCCTCAAAGAGTTCTGGAAAGACCATTTTAACATTTGTAGTGCTTTAAAACTCGTTGACAAAGCCTGGCAAGAACTGACTCAAAGAACCCTGATCTCTGGCTGGAGAAAATTGTGGCCTGAATGTGTGAGAGAATTAGACTTTGAGGGGTTTGAGCCTATAAATGATGCGCCTATTGTTGAGGAAATTGTTACTCTAGGCCAGCAAATGGGCTTGGAATTGGATAGTGATGATGTGGAGGAGTTGGTGGAAGAACACAACGAAGAACTGACCACCGAAGAACTCCAAGCCCTTCAACAGGAACAGCAAGACAACGCAGATGAAGATTCTTCAGTGGAGGAGGATGAGGCAGCAGCGGATGTCCCTTCTGCAGTATTGAAGAAGGTGTGTCAGATGTGGGAAGAGATTCAAACAATTGTTGAAAAGACTCACCCAGAGAAAGCTGTAGTAGGCCGTTGCCTTAATCTTTTCAATGACAATGTGTTGCCTTACTACAGAGAGAGCTTGCGAAGAAGGGAAAAGCAAGCTTCCATGGACAGATATGTGGTGAGAAAATCGAGCAGTGAGCCTCAGCCAGGACCTAGTGGCACTCAGATAAAACGTCCCAGGGAGTGCACACCTGAAAGGTCCTCATTGCCTGATGTGATAATGGAAGGGGACTCCCCTTCCAAACAGTAACTCCTCTCCTCCTCCCCCCTCCTCACCATCTTCCATACGCCTACAGCATTCATCAGCAAGGTAAGTAATAACTTGAATATAGTTTTGTAGGTTTATTTAGATGAATAAGGTATAAAAATTTAGTTTGATATGGGGTTTCTGGGGTAGTCAGGAACGGATTAATTCATTTCCCATTATTTCTTATGGGGAAATTCGCTTCAGAATACGAGTTTTCGGAATACGAGGCGTCTCCAGGAACCAATTAAACTCTTAAACCGAGGTACCACTGTATATTGCTTTGTTGAGTAAGCAGTTGAGTTATTTACCCTAGACACTTTTAGTAGGCAAGGCCGTATTATTATACATTTGTTAACAACTGCAACAGAGGAACCATACTCAAGAGGTCAAATGACGTAACAGTAGCGTGAGCCGGATTTTTTTTACAAAATGGCGGCTGTTTACTATGGCTCCTGGGAAGCGTATGGGGGGGCCCCCTCTACCCCGCTGGCCATTCAAATCTTGTGTGGTACTCCATCACGTCACACGCAATTTATAGCAAGTTACTCAACACATCATATGACGTGTTGCGCAGTTTAAGGGTTAAAACTGAAATAATTCAAATATATGACTTCTTGCCTACCTAATAACATTGTAAATAAATACTGCAGGCTTTCTACTTATATCAAGAGTAGTATGAGTAATGGCCAATCGGAAGTGGTGGATGAGACGATGGTAAACATAACAGGTTCCAGCAGCTACATGAACTACACACATAACATGCAAGGTATGCCCTTACATGGTATGTGTCCCCATGCCCACTGTTGTGTAAAGGAATCTAAAAGCTCTTACCAATGAGGTTACATGACCCAGTAAGTATACAAATGTTTCTTGCCCATATCATACTAAAGTGATCTCAAGTTTATGTCAATATGCAAGGGCTGGCTCCAGATATCTCAATGATCACTTTAATTAAATACAAAACCATGAAATATCTTTAAGAGGGACACCAAAATACTCGCTCATTAAACACTTGTTCTCAAGCACCAACGATGTTTCTCAACATTTAGTTTTGTAAACAGAATGGGGTAATGAAATAAAGTTGTTTCATGAATATTATTCTAAAAATATACACAAAATTTAACAGTTATTTTACCACAATTAAATATTTTACAAGCAGATACAGTATTTAAATTACAAATCATTCAGGTGAAAATGCTGGACATGCCCCTACCCATCAATAAACACCACATCAATCCAATGATATAATTTAAACATCTTGAAATGGTAAGTAAACTTACGTGTATGCCATCTTAATGTGTTTGTGGATATAAGTCTGCATCCATTTCCAAGTTGTCACACAATGCAAGTTTCACAGTATATTTGTTCAAAATTAAAAAAATGCTTGACACATTATCAAGTGCAATTTTTCAACGCTATAAACTCACATCAACTTTCAACATTATAAAAAAAATAAAAAAAATATTATCAAGCCATAAAACCAGCATTAAATTGAATGACATGCCAATTTCTGGGCAAGCCCCAGTGACTCCATGAAGGTACCATCTCTGATGTGGGTGCCATCAGTCGTGGAGTTCTCTGAGCTACCGGGTACCTAGCGCCAGAACCTGGTCCCCTCACAGAGGCGTAGAGAGCTGTGGTGTTTATATATGAAGTTATTAATTTATGCCACCACCACCAAGGGAAGCACCCAGAATGTCAGCATGACAAAAACTACAGTTGGCTGCTTCCGATACCTACAGACTCGAAAACAGTTATAACTCCCCAAACTATGTAACAAATGACAAAATATTTTATAACCCAGCACCTGCTTCTTTGCCCTACCCTCTCCTTCTTTGGGGAAAGGAGGGGGTATGCTACGGATCACCAGCTGCACTGCTGTCTGTTTGATAAATAATGCAGAAACACAACTTCCTGAGGGAGGGAGGGTGTCAGGGGAGCCACCAGGGTTCACCCAGAAATTGGCATTTCATTACACTTAATGCTGGGTTTTCTGAGGGAAGTCCCCCTGTGGCTTCCTGAAGCTATCTACTCACAGAGATGGGTAGAAGAAATGGATACCTTCTAGGGAGGAGGTAGCACTGCAGGTATCATTGTGAAGACGATACCCTTGGCCTAGAAAGCTGACCCAGTGTCACACGCGCCGAGGACCGAGAACACTGATC
>WNGS01000475.1:13331-30914 GCA_020271785.1 Procambarus virginalis
ACACCTCGCTAACATACATATATCCCCTGCACCTCACTAAACAGACATCTACCACCCCATAAACCTCACTAAACAGACATTTTACCCTCCATACACCTCGCTGAACATACATATACCCCATACACCTCGCTAAACAGACATCTACCCTCCATACACCTCGCTAAACATACATATACCCCCATACACCTCGCTAAACAGACATCTACCCTCCATACACCTCGCTGATCATACATATACCCCTCATACACCTCGCTAAACAGACATCTACCCTCCATACACCTCGCTGAACATACATATACCCCATAAACCTCACTAAACAGACATTTACCCTCCATACACCTCGCTGAACATACATATACCCCATACACCTCGCTAAACAGACATCTACCCTCCATACACCTCGCTGATCATACATATACCCCTCATACACCTCGCTAAACAGACATCTACCCTCCATACACCTCGCTGATCATACATATACCCCCATACACCTCGCTAAACAGACATCTACCCTCCATACACCTCGCTGATCATACATATACCCCTCATACACCTCGCTAAACAGACATCTACCCTCCATACACCTCCCTGATCATACATATACCCCCATACACCTCGCTAAACAGACATCTACCCTCCATACACCTCGCTGATCATACATATACCCTCATACACCTCGCTAAACAGACATCTACCCTCCATACACCTCGCTGATCATACATATACCCCCATACACCTCGCTAAACAGACATCTACCCTCCATACACCTCGCTGATCATACATATACCCCTCATACACCTCGCTAAACAGACATCTACCCTCCATACACCTCGCTGATCATACATATACCCCATACACCTCGCTAAACAGACATCTACCCTCCATACACCTCGCTGATCATACATATACCCCTCATACACCTCGCTAAACAGACATCTACCCTCCATACACCTCGCTGATCATACATATACCCCCATACACCTCGCTAAACAGACATCTACCCTCCATACACCTCGCTGATCATACATATACCCCTCATACACCTCGCTAAACAGACATCTACCCTCCATACACCTCGCTGATCATACATATACCCCATACACCTCGCTAAACAGACATCTACCCTCCATACACCTCGCTGATCATACATATACCCCTCATACACCTCGCTAAACAGACATCTACCCTCCATACACCTCGCTGATCATACATATACCCCTCATACACCTCGCTAAACAGACATCTACCCTCCATACACCTCGCTGAACATACATATACCCCTCATACACCTCGCTAAACAGACATCTACCCTCCATACACCTCGCTAAACAGACATCTACCCTCCCCCCATACTAGGCCATGATTGACCTCTGGGCTAATACGAAATGAACATAGATACATCAAATTTTAGCACAATAATAATAATTATAATTCACAAAGAAAACTCACGAATGTGATTTATCACTGAGAACGTCAACTGGAGCAATGAGGTGACTCGAACCAGCGATCAGGACACTCCCAACACCGCACCTTACCCCTGTACCACGACAATCCCAGGTTATCTTGGAGGTTATCTTGAGTACACAGCCTGGGATTCAAATGACTTCCCAGGAAGTCTGGAGGACTCTAGTGAAGTCAATCCAAATTTTACATATAACCCCCATGGACTCTGGTGTAGGAGATGTAGGTAGCCTTCGTCTGGCTTCACTGTAATCCATAATAAAACTTATACCATGTTGTGGTACAGTGGTAAGGTGCGCGGCTGGGAGTCCCAAGATCACTTGTTCGAGTCCTCCTTATTGAAGTATCACTGTGACGACGTTGTGTTGTGAAGGGAGGGTGTATAGTGTTGTATAGAAGGGGGTATAGTGGTGTTTAGAAGGGTGTATAGTGGTGTATAGAAGGGTGTATAGTGGTGTTTAGAAGGGTGTATAGTGGTGTATAGGAGGGTGTATAGTCACCGTAACGTACGCACAGGCCAAGGTGTAGGCGGGCTATTAGTAATATCTGGCTGTGGCACCAGTTTGGACCTCCAGAGTCTCCCAGTAGACTCAGTACAGTTCTGGGTTCAATAGCTTTTGTTCTATCGTGGCCGAGAAGGTTGAGACACGTGTCTGGGAGGGATTTATATTATCAGGGAAAGCGCTAAGCCGTTATGACTATATAGCACTTGGAAGAGTTCAGGATAAGGATTTGGGATGGGATGGTTAGGGTAGGGTGAAGGAATGGTGCCCAACCACTTCGACGGTCGGGAATTGAACGCCGACTTGCAAGCGAGACCGTCGCCCTACCGTCCAGTTCAAGTCCTAAAAAAGCTCCAATTAATTTTCTCGTTAATAATAATAAATGGAATTTATAATTTAATATTTAAAAAATATTAACATTTATAATATTANACAGTTGCACTAACATCGCACATAATAAAAGTAGTTTGAGAGAGTGATTAGGAGTCAGGTCACCAATTTCATGGAGACCAATGACCTTCACACCCAGGCCAACATGGATTTCGAGCGGGAGATCGTGCCTCACAGCTATTGAGCACTACGATAAAGTCACTGAGGCATAGAAGAAAAACAGAATGCTGATGTGATATACACGGACTTCGCAAAGGCTTTCGATAAATGTGACCATGGCGTGATAGCACACAAAATGAAGTCAATGGAATAACCGGTAAAGTAGGACGCTGGATACTCAGTTTTCTGTCAAACAGGATTCAGCGAGTAACGGTCAACCATATAAAATCTAGTCCAAGTGCAGTTAAAAGCTCTGTACCTCAGGGTACAGTCCTTGCGCCGCTGCTTTTCCTTATTCTCATATCAGATATAGACAAAAATACAAGTCACAGCTTCGTATCATCCTTTGCAGATGACACAAAAATCAGTATGAAAATTACCTCGGCTGAAGACATTGAAAAACTTCAAGCTGATATCAATAAAGTTTTCGACTGGGCATCAGAAAATAATATGATGTTTAACAGTGATAAATTCCAGGTACTCAGGTACGGTAAAAATGAGGACCTTAAACATAATACAGGGCACAAAACACAATCAAATGTGCCCATAGTAGGAAAACAGCATGTAAAGGATTTGGGAATAATGATGTCTGACGACCTAACGTTTAGGGAGCATAACCAAGCAAATATTTCGACAGCCAGAAAAATGATAGGATGGATTACGAGAACTTTCAAATCCAGGGATCCCATCACAATGGTTGTACTCTTCAAGTCACTTGTGCTGTCCCGTCTTGAGTACTGTTCAGTACTCACTTCCCCCTTCAGAGCAGGAGAGATTGCCGAAATAGAGGGAATACAGAGAACATATACAGCACGTATAGACGCGATAAAGCACCTAAATTATTGGGATCGTCTCAAAGCTCTCCAAATGTACTCACTAGAAAGAAGACGAGAGAGATATCAAATAATATACACCTGGAAGATACTGGAGGGCCAGGTCCCAAATCTACACAGTAAAATAACAACGTACTGGAGTGAACGATATGGAAGAAAATGCAGAATAGAACCAGTGAAGAGCAGGGGTGCCATAGGCACAATCAGAGAACACTGTATAAACATCAGAGGTCCGCGGTTGTTCAACGTCCTCCCAGCGAGCATAAGAAATATTGCCGGAACAACCGTGGACATCTTCAAGAGGAAACTAGATTTATTCCTCCAAGGAGTTCCGGACCAGCCGGGCTGTGGTGGGTATGTGGGCCTGCGGGCCGCTCCAAGCAACAGCCTAGTGGACCAAACTCTCACAAGTCAAGCCTGGCCTCGGGCCGGGCTTGGGGAGTAGAAGAACTCCCAGAACCCCATCAACCAGGTATCAACCAGATGTCGTGCCGAGTCACCTTGAGGATACCTTGAGGTGCTTCCGGGGCTTATCGTCCCCGCGGCAAGAGTCACAGTACACTCTTGTGGATCATCTCGAAACAACTCCTGATGTTCTCTGATGAGCTTGATGAGTGAAGCACTATTATCGTCCTGAAAGTGATTATGGATGTTAGTAAGGATTTCCGAATTAGAAAGCGCTGTCTGGGTGTCAGTGCTTTCGGAAGGAGAAGCAGGGAAGGTCTCACTGTGGCTGTATGGACCTGTAAAAGTGGTGTAGTTGGTTAGCACAGTGGGAGGAACACCATGATAGAGTTTGAGCAGGTTGATGTGGCACAGCTGGGTCTTCCGCCGCCTATCGGGGGTCTCGAGAACGTAGTTGAAGTTATTCCTGCACTCCTTAACACGGTAGGGTCCTGAGAACCTGTTTTGTAAAGGAGAACCTGGGATAGGGAAATAGGCAAGTACTAAGTCTACCGGTTTAAACTTCCTTACTTGGCAGTGCTGGTTGTAACGAGTCTTCATCCTCTCTTGGGCTTTCCGTAGGTTGTTTCTGGCGAAGGAATGGACCCTCTCTAGAATGTGTCGGAGGTTTTGAAGAAACTGGGGCACATTCTGATGCTCACTGAAGGTGGCATCACGTAGAGAATCCTTGAAAGCCTTGAGAGGTGTACGGCACTTACGTCCGTAGAGCATCTCATAAGGAGATGCTCCTAGTGACTCGTTGGGAAGACTTCTGAAAATACACATGATGAGATCAAGTTGCCTATCCCAATCCTTTGAGGTCTTGTTACAAAACTTTTTTAAGAGTGCCTTGATAGTCTGATGACTACGTTCAAGAGAACCCCGTGAAGCAGGATGATAGGGGCTGGACAGTACCTGTTTGATGTTGAACTCCTCCAGAGTCCGTTTGAAGAGATCACTGGTGAAGTTGGTGCCACAATCGCTCTGAATCTCCCTCGGAAATCCATACTGGGTGAAGATCTTTAATAAATTCTTCACCACTGTAGCAGCCGTAATGTTTTTCACTGGAACTGCTATCAGGAATCTGGTGGTAGGACACAGGATGGTTAAGATATAGGCGTTGCCTGAACTGGTCCGAGGCAAGGGACCAACACAGTTAATAATAAGTCTGTGGAAAGATTCCTCAGGCACCTGGATAGGTGTTAGTGGTGCTCTGGGGATAGAAACATTCGGTTTACCTGCCATCTGACACACGTGGCATTGCTTGACATGTTGCTTGACATCATTAACCATACCTGGCCGGTAGTAGTCTTGACGAATCCCATGGTAAGTCTTGTTGAAACCGTAGTGTGATAGTGCTCCGTGGGCCAGGTGTAGAATCGTGGGCCGCAGGCTGGTAGGAATCACTAGTTGTTCAACGTTTGCCCAATCGTCCTCCTTCTTCAGTTTACTGGGTCTGTATCGGCGATAGAGTAACTCGTTCTCCAAGAAGAGCCCAGGAATACTGTCGGATTGAGTCTCAGCCTGAAAGAATAATGGTGTCAAGGTAAGATCTTCCCTCTGTAACTTACGGAACTCCAAAGCGGTCAGATTTGGGGGTAGTTTCGAAGGGTCTTGAGGGACAGCGGTAGCAGGTGAGTCAACTGGCTGTGGTCGTGCAGCTTGAGCACGGGTGGTCACCATAACAGGAAGAGAAACTTCATCACTCTCTTGAACCTTTGCTGGAACATGTTTAAAAATCGGATTATCCAACACAGAGTTACCCACCTGGGGTTTGTCCTTGACGATCAGGTTGGTCGGTTGCAGGTCTTCTGCCAAGTCGTTGCCCAGGAGAAGTTGCACTCCAGGCATGGGAAAAGGCTTTTCCCTGACGGCGACTTGGACTTCACCGGTCACGAAGGGACAATCCAGGTGGACTCTGGCAAGAGGATAAGGAGTAGTAGCAGTAAGGTCAGTGATGAAGACAGTCTCTCCTGTGTAGGCGACGTTGGGCACAGCTGATTTCAAGACGATCGATTGAAGAGCCGCTGTGTCCCTCAAGATCTTAAGTCCAAAACGTCCCTCAGAATCTGAACCGTTGGTAGTGATAGTTCCTGGATACAGATGCTTGCTAAAGAGAGAGAGATCATTAACATGAACACCAACATTCATTACAGGCTTACCGGACTTAGGGGAGTAGGTTTGGGCTTAGTGGTTCTGTGTTACCTTTAAATTGGGACTTACCACATTTTTCTATGGTATGTCCATAGAGTCGACAATACCTACAGTACAGTTGAGAGGTACCTTGATCTGGGCTCACTTTCTCGTAACTGTACCAAGACTTCTTACTGGTAGGTTGTTCTGGTGTCAGCCGGTGGATGAGGCTGTAAGTGTCAGCTGACTTCGCGCATTTCACCAAATCGGTCTCTTCCTTATCTGCTAAGTATAGGCGGACAGGAGGAGGTACACGCCTCAAGAATTCTTCAACCAGTATGAGGTTGACGAGCTCTGGAAAAGTAGAGACATGTGCTGCCTCCAGCCATTTCATGAAATATCTCCGTTTGGTGTTGGCAAATTCTAAGGTGGTGGTACTTGCCTTTATGTAGTCACGGAACTTTCGTCGGTAGCTTTCGGTGGAGAGAAGGTAGGCGTCCAACACAGCTTGCTTCAGGGTTGGGTAGTCGTTTTCAGACGCCAAAGTGCTGAGTGTGACTGCTGCTCTACCTGTAAGATGTACTCGGAGAAGGGTAGCCCATTGGTCGTCAGGCCAACTAAGTTGATTAGCAAGGGTCTCAAAAGTCGTAAAAAAAACATCAACCTCCGTTTCTATGAACGGTGGCATTAACTTACTTGCATGGGAGACATTGAAACTTGGAGGAAGACTAGCTGCAGCTTGTTGACGTTGAGCTTGGTGTGTGGCGTCCAACGTGAGTTCTCGGTCACGACATTCTAGAGCTGTTTCCGCTTGCTGTTTGTCGTGTTCGCGTTGCATCTCTAGTTGTCGTCGTCTTGTTTCAAGTTGTACTCTTTCACGCTCTCTGAATAAGGCCAACTCACGTTCTTGTTGTTCTTTAAGCAGTGCTTCCTCTTCTTTCTTGAGTTGTAGAGCTTCTTTCGCCAGGGCTGCCTCACATTCTTTGAGGTCGGCTTCTCTCTCCTGTTCTTCCTTTCTGATGGCAGCTTCACGCTCTCTGATTGCAGCTGCTTCCTTTTGTTCCCGCTCGATCTTAGCAAGTTCAAGTTTGAGTTTCATTGCCGTCAAATCATGCTTATCTGAAATAGTGTATTGTTCGTGAGTATCAGAGTCTATAGTCCCTTCATCCAAAAATGATCCAGTATCATATTATGTATGGCATATTTGTTGGCTCCATCGGGAACTTCCAAGTGATACTCATGTGCAAGAGTTATCAATTCGACCCTCCTAGCATGACGTAAGTTCCCTATTTCACCTTCTGGATCTGTTTGGAAAGCTTGCATACGAAACATGGTGAAATTAGCAAATAAATGAGACACGAATATACTGCGGTGATATGGTGAATGTCAGAAACAGGAAACGTGGCAACTGATACCTATCCTGTGAAATTGTTAATAATTAAAGTTAATTCAAGATGGTAAATGATTAAGGTCGCAGGAAATCTTGTACCCGGTACTCACTGTGGGAGGATAAAGGCAAGAAAATCCTACTAATTAGTTGAAACTGAGTTTCGAAAAACAAGTGAAACACTAAATGGTTCCAAAGTAAATTAGGTAGTCCAAAAATGTAGGCATACCTTGCCGAGTCACTATAGAACATAAGCAGGTTTCCCACTGAAATTAAATATGGTACTTACAGAATTAGCGAACTTTGTGCTCAAAAGAAAGAAAGCTAATTCCCTACCTTAAGTAAGTACCATCAATTCTGACCGACGAGTAGGGGTGCGAGTGTCAACTGGTGACGAGAACTATTGGCGAGGTCCCAACTCGTCAATAAAAGTCCGTGCGAGAGGAACTTTGGCCCTCTTTATCCTCCTAGAGTCGGATTGCAGAAATTAGGTGCTATTGACCCAGAGACAGACCACAGTACCAGGGTACCTATATGATGATCTGCCGAAAATATGAGAAATATCTGAGGGACAAAAGGTGTTAAGCACCGGTAATAACACGGAGGGAGAGACGACCAATTAAGATTATGACTGCGGCCTACAGTCACCACGTAATCCAAAGTTGTCTCACACTCACCATATGCTACTCCCGTAATGCACAATATACACAGCACCATATGAATAATAAAAGTGATTAGTGAAAATATTGAACGCAAGGGAATAAAGCCAAGTACGCTTACCACAATTACCAATACCTAAGTGAAGCTCCCAAGTATACGTGAGACTCCTAGGACAGGCCCCCAATTATATGTGACGGTAAAGTAGTGGAGTATGGTGTTCGGCAGTCTTCCACTGGCAGATGTCAAAGCCAGGCCACATATAACAAAAAGTAAAAAAAAAAAGAAAAATAAAGAAAAATGACTGCTTGTCTGATAATCTGTAGTAAGGTAAGGGAAGAGACACGAAACACAAAATAATAAACAATGAAATTTAATTATTCTAGAAAACAAATTTAAATAAAGACAAATTCTTGACTGAGCAACGTGAATAGATAACAAGTGAAAAAGAACTAACATAAAAATGAATTACGTTAACAAGAGGACAATATGAAATACAAGTGAAATATATAATGGTCAATATATAAAAAAAGGTGCTGGGAATATATGAGCAAGCTAACAACCGCTATTTGATCACACGAGGTGAATCAACTAGGAGTTCTCAGCTAGAGCACAAGATATATTCTGATGGTGGTACTGCAAGTCGACCCCGACGTCGCCTTGGCGTGGAATGTGATTGGTGCAGGGCTGAAGTGGCGTGTTCTCGAATGGCCAATGAAAATGCAGGAAGACCCACAACTCGGTAGTTTGCTAGTGAAGTGCAGTCGGCGAGGAGCTGGCGGTGAGGTTTGTGAGGGAGGAGGGGGGGTGCAGGTGTGTGTGGCTGTCTTGATATATACGTTTTTCTACTGTAAAACGTATCTTGAATGTAGCTGGGAACGTGACGAATATAGGGAAGAGAAGGCTAAATCTCATGGGAGAGATTATCGTCACAATATAAAAACCTGTTCGTATGCGAATGTAACGTTCTGTGAAAATTTCAAAGCAATTGGTGATGAACAGTCGGAGATTAGCGATTTCTAACAAACGAACATTTACATTTTTATTTATATAGATGGAAGAAACTGTTCTTACTAGTGTGCTATCGGCTCACATTAAGAAGAAGAATATATATTGCCAAGTACTTTGTGCACTCTGTTTATAAACTCAGTAGTCGCATTCTATAATTGTCAACGTCATTTTGCAGACTCAAACCATGGGAAACGGTGACATTTTGAATTACTTGTAAATTAGAGAGACGGGAGCACTGTCAACTCTCTACTATATTCTCAGTGTAACAATGTGAGAACATTATAGTGCAAGTTTGGAAGGTGGGGCCAAGGCATATTGATTAGAGTTCCTGATTGTTGTCGGCCGACTTGTAAGGTAAAACAAGGCGTATTCCCATTTGAGACAGAAATACTTCATGAACTTGCCTTGTGTGCACACAGAGTAATCACACACTCGTGATGCATCAATGAGCCAATCCGTAGGAGCCGTGATGAGGGTTCGAACCAATGCAGAGGGTGTTGCCAGGCACATGCTCTGTAGATAACTATCCCATGACATGGTTAAAGGATTGCAGCCTGGGGTACTACTACTGCACCCTCTAGGATTCCTGATGCTTCCACAGAAGCCGAACCACAGTTTTATGCAATCCCCCCCATACACTCTGACTCTGTCATATAGGAATGTTCTGCATCTAACGCTCCTCTTTCAATACACAATTCAGTGGAAGCATCAGAAATCCTAAAGGGTGCAGTAGTACCCGAGGTTGCAATCCTTTTGACCATGTCGTGGCATAGTTGTCTCTAGCTGTGCCTGGCAACACCGGCACACAGATTCGGACCCTCATCACGGCTCCTATGGATTTACTCACTGCGTTGTGTGCTCGAGCCACTGTATTTATTCTACGAAATTGGAAGCCATCAATGCTTGTTACATCAGACCGGGAGGGTGAAAGATGATTTCAGAAAGTCGCTGGTGATGGGAGGCATGTCATTAAAGTTGTGTAACAAGTGACAGATGGAAAAGTTGTCGCTTTCCACTCCAAGTCCTCCTTGGACGACGATGCTCTTATCAATCCCCATCATCAGAGGACTCATGCAAGGTGCAGTGAGAAAGGCGTGCCGTGAAAGGATTCTTTGGCTCTTGTTGCACTGGGGTTATGATCAATGGTGTCAACAGAAGCAGTTGTGAGCAAGCTGTCATTCACTTCTTGGGACGGCAGGTTACTTGTAATCTCTATAAATTCTTAGCAAACATTGTCTGGCATCTGTGCAGAGAATTGATAAACACAGTCATAGAAGGTCTTTGTGTTCAAGTTTGAAAGCCTATTATCCAATTTCCCCTTGCCTGTATTGGCACGCATCATCATCACCAGTGAGGCGAGAAGTGATGTAAGATGATTTGTGATTGACAGAGGTGGAGGCTCGGGTCCCAGATGTCAGCCTGCCAATGACACTGTAAACTTCAGCAGTTATGCCATGGCAAGTGCCACAGACGTGGTGCTTGTCATCTGGTCTTTGATGCTGGACCCCTCAGTGACCATGCTCTGCAAGACAAGTAACACTGGTTTAAAAAAAGTGAATCTTGGCATCCATCTGAGAAATCGGTGAAGACATTGGCCTCTCTAAATGCTGTGGACCGCCTTTGATTTACAAGCAAGATGAGCTACATTGCCGTAACTCAAAGCGAAAAAAAAGGCAAAACCTTCAGAGAATGCCTTCATGACCTGCCTTTCCCTGTGGGCCAGTATGTCCCAAAGCCGTACCTGAAGCTGTTGATTTCAGTAGCACAGTACGAACTCTGCCATCCAGTTTAACTTTAAACACTTCTAATCTCGAGGTATTAAGACGAGAAAGATCTGCAGCTTGAAGAAGGGTTCTGTTTCCTCGATGTCATGAATGAATTCGAAGACGACAGTGGTGGATTCTTCACTTTCATGGTGAGTGACTTTGGATTCGGCAGTTGTGAGACGAGCGTACGGGTGTGCGGGGCATTTGGCTTGGTACATGGTCTCCTGAGCCATAGTTTCGTCTGCAAGGAGTCTGACAAGTAGGTCTCTCTCTTCAAGAAGTCCATCACCCAGCTCTCTAGTTAGTTAGAAATTTATTGCTTTGTGGAGACCTTCAGGGACAGATGCTAGACAGTAACTAATGATTGTAACCTAATATGCTTGCATACACCTAGTGTGTCCCTATGTTGGCAAGACCACATAACTGAGATGGACATGTGGCCATGTGGGCTACAAAGACAGCCTCATAGAGAAGGCAATCACCAAAGGAAAGACGACAATAGACCAGGATGAGATAGGAGTTTTTGTCTAATCTCTTTACCCGCCATGTCTATGAAAGATTTACTTTATCCATTGAGTTTGACCATGATTATTGCCCTCACCACAGCAGCTTTCTTATACCATGAAGGGTGTGTCATGCGCTCTGCCACGTACCTCTGGGAAGTGTTACATTGAGGTACTGCGGTTATACCCAGCTCATCGACTGCTAACACAACATTAAGAGCAAAAAGTTGCATACAAATTAATATGATTATGAATAAACAGGATCAAAGTCAGAGTTCAAAATTAAAACAAAAGTTAATTTAATGAAACAAACACAAGACTTTAACACCTGCAATTCATCTTTCTTGCTCATCTATATAAATAAAAATGTAAATGTTCGTGACGCGAAGAGCAACGCGAATGCGTTGCTGAGCCACATCAACATGTGGCCGGGTTCAGCTAGTGTAAAATAGAATGACATAAACAATTAAATAAAAAGCTAAACACAAATTACAGCTCAATGACTCATACATAAAAAATAAAGTAGAAAGCAGCACAAGTTATATTACCAAAACCCACAAATCTTACCATACTACCAGAGCAGTTTATCAAGATCAGTGGAATTTGACTGTCCCGATCTGGGGGCTCGTCTGAACTGACTTGACGTCATGTTACGCCAGCACACTCCCTCCTGGATCGCGGTGGCGTAACCCATAACTACTTGTCCCATCAATTACCTGGTGAGCCATAGTAAAGGCAAGGAATAAAAGTCGCACACCAATAAACATATAACATAATTTTTAATAGAATAGTATAATACAGAAAATATACAAGGTAAGGCATATGAACCCCTGAGTTTACTTAGGGTTGACGATAGACTGCTAGGGGGAATCCTAAACCCGAACAAAGAGGGTTGGTATTCGACAGCAGATAATGCACCGCCTCTAGTTTCTTTCAGCTGGATAAAGTGTGGATACTCTATGAGGATGATACGGGTTAACGATTTTGAAGCATCTAATTAACATGGTGATCACTTTATCTCGTGGTGTCGTGGCCGACGTCGTGGTATCGTGGTATTCCTTATCCCTACAAAAGACAATGAAATCTTATTGTAATGCATAATCATCTACGTTTCCTTTTACCACTACTCCTACTACTACTACTACCTCCACTACTACAACCACATCTATAACTATGTTTTTGTACACGAAGAAGCAAATGCTATGGAAATAAGACCTTTGGCTTTTTGATCTTTAGAAAACAAACGATTCACAACGAATAATTTGGGTTCTTTTTCTCCAAGATCTTTTTTTGTGCATCATAATGGCATTCACGTCCACCTTCCAGGCAAAACAGTTCAACGGACTTGTAAACTAATTGAAACTGCAGTAAGGGCTTTATTCTTTGTTCAAAATGAAGGGTTTGGCGAGTAAATTAACATGCAAATTGCCATTGTTTATAATGATTTGTTGGATCTTTATTTCATGTGAGGGAATCACGAGTGAGTTAGTCTCTACCACCCCGTTGGTGTTGTGAGCGGTCGTTGGTGGTGACGACTGCATGATGGAGGTGTCCTTACCCTTGTGACGCGGTCATTGACGACTGGCGTCCAGTTCTCTGGCATTGTGGAGTGTTCGGCGGAAAACAGAGCAATGTTTGATGTTATGTGTGTTGCAGTGGCCGACGTCAGTGGTGTCGTGGCCGACGACAGTGGTGTCGTGGCCGACGACAGTGGTGTCGTGGCCGACGTCGGTGGTGTCGTGGCCGACATCGGTGGCGTCATGGCTGATGTCGTTGGGTCGTGGCCGACGTCGGTCGTGTCGTGGCCGACGTCGGCCGTGTCGTGGCCGACGTCGGTGGTGTTCAGCTCATATCTAGCCACCGGCGGTTGTGAGGCTTAGTTCCATGGAAATTAAATGTCATTAGAAATGTGTCATTTTCCGTTTTTTTGACTGCGTAGTTGTTGGTTTGGCCTTTTTTTGTCTCTGTATGTATGTATGGCTTTGTTGTTGTCGTGTGTGCATGGGGGGCTACCTCTGTTTTGGTGAGTTGGACCCGGCTCCTCCGTGTGTGGGGGCGGATCGGTTGTGGTGTTGGTGTGTTAACAGTGTTGGATTATATTTCCTGTGGTGCGTGAGGTGGCTGTGTGTATAGGCTGTGCAGTCCTCTTGTGTGGGTTCCGCAGCCCCAGGTGCACAGTTCCCAGTGTTCCGGTGTTTATGTATCTGTTTTCCTATTCTGTCACAGTTATTTGTTTCGTTGCTATATGTATTGTTTCCTATGTCCATGTGCTTTTCATGTTGCTGCTATCATCTGTGTTGTTTATGTCATGTTTGTGCTCTCTCCTCCGGTGTACTTTTCTTTTATCAGTTGTATTTATAGGCCTTGCCGTTTATATCAACGAATCAAACAAGGAAGTTAAAGTCGTCGAGCATAATAACTGAGTGAATCCCTCCTTTGAATGAAAACTTTATAAGCAATCACTTTTATGTCCCCAGCGTCGAAACAAAAGGCCATCAGGTTCACAATGTGTTAGTCAAATACTGACAGACTGAAGGTTTACATTTGTAAACATGTAACTTGACTCCACCTGCCTATGGTCAAAGCTGCGACTCGAAAACTTTTCTTTATCCGGTATTGTGTATTCATTTAAATTTGACGACAATCCGCTTGCCATTATATTAATGATTGCCATGTTGTCGTGTTGGTGTCGACTGCAAGCAACTCAAGATCCTTATTAGTGGAAATATATTTGTTAAATATCATACTTGGTAAAAGGGGTTTTATAAACACTGGTCCTCGAGGAGTTTTAATTTAAAAGTTAATATAAATTGCTGTAACTTTCAAGTTTAATGTCAAGTCAGTTTAATTTATTGACGTTAGGAACAACTTGTGAATGAGAAGACGGTGGGCAAAATGTTTTAAAAATGTGCAGGATATCAGAGATTCAAATCCCTGAAACAGAAAACGATTCGAATTCGCATCTGAGTGAGTGTAAACTATTTGTATCATAAACACCTGCGAAATTACTCTCAACTCCGTGAATTATAACTCCATTCAGAGTCCGTGCATCCGGCCTCTAACACTCATACATTTCATATTTGGAACATTGTGGTCCCGAACGTACAAATTACAGGGTACTATGAAAGCAGAGGCGGTCTCACAAACATCCCACCTTTTCCTTGAATCCGGGTGATATAGGTTAAGTGGGTGGCTCGGGTTATTATGTTTCTGGTTAGGTTAGGGTTTTGTACGTTGTGGTAAATCAAGAGGAAGGGACCGACATGAGAGCCATTTGAAGCCATATAATGAAGACGTATCAGTCTTGACACTAAATCGACCGCATAGCTTCGTACTGCACTCAAAGAAGGTCAGATCTTATTATTGAAAAATAAAATACTGTTGCAATTTTTCTTAATTTGCATTGCATTAAAGTGGAGGTGGAAAAAAAAATGTCTTAGTCTAATCAGGTTAACACCTGCCCCTCATGGAGGTCAGTATGGGGTCAGGAAAGAGCAAAGTAACACTAGGGATACTAAGGGCAGAACACCGAGGAGTCAGAAAATATAACAGCACACATATACAGAAATGCAATAGCCAATAACTGGACGCATATAGCCTGACGGAAGAGGCAGAAAGGAGGACTGGGTCCTAATTATGCGTCAGCAATATGATAGTCCCTAGTCTATAGTCCTACATTGAGACCATGATGAGACGAGTAGACATATCTTTCACGATAGTCTACACTATATCAAGCAATGTATCGTACCTGGTCCTACCCATCCTGGAGTCGTATCAGATCCCGGCAACATTAACAGTAACAGTAAACAGGCTGTCAGCACGAGGACCTCCGACGCGCAGAGGGATCTGAGTTTAGTTTTGAAATAATTAATGATGACACTCAAAAGCCTCGCACCACACACGAGCCGTGACGACATGGATATAAACTTGTATCCTGTCATCCCAGTGGATATTGTTGACATATCCCAGCCATCCTTGTCCATATCCCCGCTCCGTTTCCTCATATCCCAGTCTCCTTGTCCTTATATACCCAGCTCCTGTGTCCTTATATCCCTGGCTTCAAATGTCCTCATATCCCTGCTACAATGAGTGTAACGCTTGTAGAAGTGGTTACAATGAGTGTAGTGCTTGTAGAAGTGACAAACAATATAGTGCTAGTGCTAGAAGTATAGTTACAATAAACTGAAGTAGCTTGTTGAAAGTTGGTTACAATGGGCTAGCTGCTTGGTAGAAGGGTGTCCGGTGATGTATAGTGTGAGGAGATGGTACGAATCTCCCTCAGCTTGTTTTCCTAGTTTCTAGAATAGACTAGTCGCTCTCGGGACTCTAGAAACTGTAGCTTTAAAATTTTACATATAATTTTGTTGGGTGTCATAGACAGCTTATGTCTAAACTGCGGCAAGTTAAAACCAATGAGAGGTCTGTGATTGCCATGTAGAGAGAATACAGCAAAATTTGCGCTGTTCTGTGAACAGAGAGGGTAATATACAACAAAACCGTTAGGGGGAGGGGACAGTGGGGTAACGCTGGCCTCCCCCCCCCCCAAGTGAGACGTTGAGACGTTGTGTTAGGGCCTCACCCTCCCTTGTCTTGACTTCACGTCACACGCCACGGCGAGGAGGCCCGTGTGTTGGTCTAAGCACCCCTACTCCTACGCCGAGTTTTTGGCGCGAAAAGCTGTCATTGGAAGCGGCATCAGTACCAGTGCCGGCTTCCTGCCGATTGGTCAAGACAGGTAGGGGAGATATATGGGCATGTGAGCCTCTCTAGCCGCCAAGAGAGTTTAGTTTGAATTGTGCAGCCAGGGGTGATAGTGTCAGGTGATGATGGGGCGGGCCCCTGCAAACCTCCACCACCGCATCGCTCCTGTCGTTCTGTTTACTCATATTGCATGGCATTCCAGCCACCCTGGGTGTGAAGAAGCCCAAATTTGCGAGAAACTGGGACTTGGACTGTGAATTCCGCCGGACGTCGTCCATGTGGAGGAGACGCCGGCCAGTGTCACCCTGCACCCCAGTGTAGAGCGAGTCATGCTCTGGTATGATGGGGTTGTTAGTGATCCACCATCCTCATGTGTGTATAACCCTAGGCGCCACGTGGCCAACCCCGGGCCACCCGTGCGGCCCGGCCCGGCCCGGCGGCCGGCCCGGCCTCAAACCTTACCCCCGCACGCGCGAGTAGACCCGGGTTGGGGTGGGGTGCTGTGACGTCACGTACCACCCGTGGCCACCCTCCTGTAGGCCACGCGCTGGCCACATGTTGGCCACCACCTTTGCCCACCACCCTTGGCCACATTCCCCGGACAGCCTAGGCACATCTTTGTCGACGCACGAGGAGCGAGGTAAGTGTTGACAGCCAGGTGGTAAGGGGGGACATTGGAAATTGAGGAAAATGTGTGGACGGAACCGTGAGTACTTTATCAGTGTATAAAATGGTCCTCAGTGAAAAGAGAATAGAGAAAAGTTGTGTTGGCCCCTAGCCCGGTCACAGGCTAGGGAAGTAGCTGAGACGCTCGTCTGTGGCATGCCCAGGTGACTGTAGGGCAGTACCTGGAGTGGGAATTGTCACTGTAAATCATGAAGTGATATAATTGTACTTCTGTAGAGATGTTGTGTGTAAACTGACTTGAGTTTGGGACCGGTCAGTGTAGAGAAATCATCATATAAATGCTACAGTCTGGCGATTCTGTATATTCGTCCAGCCTTGGTTAGTGCCCATGGTACCTCATTATGTAATTAGCCAAGGTTTAGAGTTAATTAAGCAGGCCCCTGGGGCAGGGTTATTAGTGGATATCCTGCGGTCTGTATATGTCCTGGTGAATAATTTACATTGTTTATGTAAGGCGATTTCCATGTGTTTCATTTGCATGAATATTATTACGGTGTTGTGTGGTAAGTCAGTAAATGTGATTGCTCACTGATTGCCCTAATGATGGTCATGTAGCCATTGGGGGGCATGCTGACGGTACCATTATGTGCAGGTTTGTGCCAGATGTATTCAGCGTATTACGATATACTGTCCCTAGGAAACTGTGGTTGAGGATTTATAAGGGGACCCTTGATGAGTATTCAGGGAAAATTCCTTCAGTCACATTAATGAGAGCGAAGCAATTAGTTAATTTTGCCTAATTATGGGAGATTTAGTGCCAGCTGTCCGCGTAGAGCGACGGTGCCTTATATTACGGACTGTCCCTCTATTAGTTGTCTTGCTGAAGCAACGGTGATCGGGCCGATCTTTTGCAACGTTTGCAAGTTTGGAGGGACAGTAAGATTGGGATACCTTGATTGTTGCAAAACCGTGGCATTACTGTGTGGGCATAGTAAGTAACGAGTTGTA
>WNGS01000475.1:30939-54845 GCA_020271785.1 Procambarus virginalis
AGGTAGTACAAAAATGTAGTCATACTTTGCCGAGTCACTATAGAACATAAGCAAGTACCCACTGAAATTGAATATGGTACTTACAGAATTAGCGACTTTCGTGCTCAAAAGAAAGAAAGCTAATTCCCTACCTTGAGTAAATACATCGATTCTGACCAACGAGTAGGGTGCGAGTGTCAACTGGTGACGAGAACTATCGGCGAGGTCCCAGTTCGCCAATAATAGTCCGTGCTAGAGGAACTTTGGCCCTCTTTTTCCTCCTAGAGTCGGATTGCAGAATTTAGGTGCTATTGACCCGGAGACAGACCACAGTACCAGGGTACCTATGTGATAATCTGTCAAAATGTGAGAAATATCTGAGGGACAAAAGATGTAAACACGGGTAATAACACGGAAGGGGGAGATGACCAATTAAGAGTATGACTGAGGCCTACAGTCACCACGTAATCCAAAGTTGTCTCACACTCACCATATGCTACTCCCGTAATGCACAATATACACAGCACCATATAATAAAAATGATTAATGTAAATATTGAAAGCAAGGGGATAAAAGCCAAGTAAGCTTACCACAATTACCAATACCTGAGTGAAGCTCCTAGGACAGGCCCCCAATTATATGTGACGGTAACGTGTTGGAAATGGTGGTCGGCAGTCTTCCAAACTAGCAGATGTCAATGCTGGGCCACATACATGTAAGTTATAAAAAAAAGGAAAAAAACAGTGACTGTTTATCTGATAATCTGTGGTAAGGTAAGGTAAGATACACGAAAACACAAAATATAAAAAATGCACTTTACCTAATCTAGAAAACAAAATAAAACAAAGACAATTCCTTGGCATTTAAAATAATGTAAAAGTAAAACACGTAAAAATATATATAACAAACTGAAAAGGGGGAAACTGGTTACGTTAACAGGAATACAAAGATAAATGGTGCTGGGAATATATGCGCAAGCTATCAACCTCTATTTGATCCCACAAGGTGAGTCAAGTAGGTGTTCACAGCAAGAGCACTAGATATATTCTGACTGGTAGGGCTGCCAGTATCACGACGTTGGCTTGCGAGGAATGTGATTGGCGTGGAGCTGGAGTGGTTTGTTGTTGAACGGCCAATGAGAATGCAGGACGGCCGCAAGTCGGTAGTTTGGCTGGGAGTAGCAGTTGGCGGGTCGACCAGGTGTGCAGGAGTGGGGGGAGGAGGGAGTTACAGGTGCGTGTGGCTGTCTTGATATATACGTTTAAGCCACTGAAAACGTATCTTGAATATTATGTTGAACGTGAAGATAGCAGAAAGAGCAGGCTAAATCTCTGGGAAGAGATTATTGTCACAGTACATATATAAAAACACGCGCCTATTCGAATACAACGTAGTGTCAAAATTTCAAAGCAATCGCTAAAGTGGTTTCGAAGATTTCACTTACATGAAAACACATGAAAAACACAGTTTTCAAACAAAGCATGTTTTTTTTTTATAGTCACAGACATGACATCTAAATAGTATGAATATTGTGACAGTAAAGTAGTGGAGTATGGTGTTCGGCAGTCTTCCACTGGCAGATGTCAATGCCAGGCCACATATAACAAAAAGTAAAAAAAAGAAAAATAAAGAAGAATGACTGCTTGTCTGATAATCTGTGGTAAGGTAAGGAAAGAGACACGAAACACAAAATAATAAACAATGAAATTTAATTATTCTAGAAAACAAATTTAAATAAAGACAATTCTTGGCTGAGCAACGTGAATAGATAACAAGTGAAAAAGAACTAACATAAAAATGAATTACGTTAACAGGAGGACAATATGAAATACAAGTGAAATATAAAATGGTCAATATATAAAAAAAGGTGCTGGGAATATATGAGCAAGCTAACAACCGCTATTTGATCACACGAGGTGAATCAACTAGGAGTTCTCAGCTAAAGCACAAGATATATTCTGATGGTGGTACTGCAAGTCGACCCCGACATCGCCTTGGCGTGGATTGTGGTTGGTGCAGGGCTGAAGTGGCGTGTTCTCGAACGGCCAATGAAAATGCAGGAAGACCCACAACTCAGTAGTTTGCTAGTGAAGTGCAGGCGGTGAGGTGTGTGAGGGGGGAGGGGTGGTGCAGGTGCGTGTTGCTGTCTTGATATATACGTTTTTCTACTGTAAAACGTATCTTGAATGTAGCTGGGAACGTGACGAATATAGGGAAGAGCAGGCTAAATCTCATGGAAGAGATTATCGTCACAACTCTCCCCCGAAGCCCCGAACGGACTTCCGGTGAAGTCACGTTCTCGGGAGGTAGAGTGGTAGGTGGAGCTGCCTCTACCTCATGCATTCTGGAGAGGGCGTCGGTGATGATGTTATCAGGCCCCTTGATGTAACAGATTTCCAGATTGAAGCCTTGAAGATATAAAGCCCATCGCAGCAGACGTTGGTTATTGAATTGGGCTTGATGTAGGAAACGTAGAGGATTGTGGTCCGAATAGATGGTAGTGGACCTAGCACCTTGCAGATATGGTGCAAAGTGTTGCAAGCTCAGGACGATGGAGAGGAGTTCCTTCTCTATAGTGCTGTAGTTTTTCTGATGAGGCTTCAACTTGTAGCTGTAGTAGCTGACAGGTAGAACCTCCTCGCCTCGTTGCTGCATTAATACACTCCCGATGCCGGTACCACTGGCGTCGACGTGGAGGATGAAAGGCTTCTTGGTATCTGGTGAGGCGTGAATAGGATTAGAACAGAGGAGGAATTTGAGTTGTTCGAAAGCAACGGTTTGCTCCCTGGTCCAATTATACTGTTGCTTGGGAGTGGTTAAGGTGATTAAGGGTGTTGCAACAGTGCTAAAGTTCCTCACAAACCTACGGTAATAAGAAGCAAGACCAAGGAAGCGCAGGAGCTGCTTCCTGGTAGTAGGCTGTGGATACTCTTTGATGGCTTGAGTGTGGATATTTAACGGAGCAAGGCTGCCACTCCCTATAACATGACCCAGATACCGCACTTTACCTTTCGCGAAAGTGGACTTGCCCAGATTGATGGTGAGGCCGGCTTTCAGGAGCTTGGTGAACAATCGTTGCAGCTGGAGCAGGTGTTCGCTCCAGGTGTTGGATGCTACAACGATATCATCCAAATAGGCGTAGGTGTTGTCCAAGCCCTGGATGACGCGGTTGACAGCTCTCTGAAAGGTGGCCGGGGCATTGCAGAGTCCAAAGGGAAGGCGGTTATATCTGAAAAGTCCGAAAGGGGTGATAAAGGCAGACAGTTCTTTAGCTCGCTCCGTTAAACACACCTGGTAATAGCCCTTGAGTAAGTCCACCTGGGACAGGTAGCGGGCATTACCAATGGCGTCAAGTATGTCGTCAATCCTAGGTAATGGGTATGCATCTTTTACGGTGACTTTGTTGAGTTTCCTATAATCAGTACAAAGCCTGATCTTACCGTGAGGTTTGGGAACCAAGATACATGGTGAGGCCCAGGGGGACTCACAGGGGGTAGCCAGTCCATGGTTCAAGAGGTACTGTACCTCAGCGCGCATGACTTCCTTCTTGCTAGGGCTGATTCGGTAGAATGGTTGGCGAATCGGCTGTATGTCAGGTAGCAGTTGGATGTCGTGCCGAGTCAGGATACCTTGAGGTGCTTGGCTTATGTCGTGGCAAGAGTCACAGTACACTCTTGTGGATCATCTCGAAACAACTCCTGATGTTCTCTGATGGTTTGATGAGTGAAGCACTATTATCGTCCTGAAAGTGATTATGGATGTTAGTAAGGATTTCCGAATTAGAAAGCGCTGTCTGGGTGTCAGTGCTTTCGGAAGGAGAAGCAGGGAAGGTCTCACTGTGGCTGTATGGACCTGTAAAAGTGGTGTAGTTGGTTAGCACAGTGGGAGGAACACCATGATAGAGTTTGAGCAGGTTGATGTGGCACAGCTGGGTCTTCCGCCGCCTATCGGGGGTCTCGAGAACGTAGTTGAAGTTATTCCTGCACTCCTTAACACGGTAGGGTCCTGAAAACCTGTTTTGTAAAGGAGAACCTGGGATAGGGAAATAGGCAAGTACTAAGTCTACCGGTTTAAACTTCCTTACTTGGCAGTGCTGGTCGTAACGAGTCTTCATCCTCTCTTGGGCTTTCCGTAGGTTGTTTCTGGCAAAGGAATGGACCCTCTCTAGAATGTGTCGGAGGTTTTGAAGAAACTGGGGCACATTCTGATGCTCACTGAAGGTGGCATCACGTAGAGAATCCTTGAAAGCCTTGAGAGGTGTACGGCACTTACGTCCGTAGAGCATCTCATAAGGAGATACTCCTAGTGACTCGTTGGGAAGACTTCTGAAAATACACATGATGAGATCAAGTTGCCTATCCCAATCCTTTGAGGTCTCATTACAAAACTTTTTTAAGAGTGCCTTGATAGTCTGATGACTACGTTCAAGAGAACCCTGTGAAGCAGGATGATAGGGGCTGGACAGTACCTGTTTGATGTTGAACTCCTCCAGAGTCCGTTTGAAGAGATCACTGGTGAAGTTGGTGCCACAGTCGCTCTGAATCTCCCTCGGAAATCCATACTGGGTGAAGATCTTTAATAAATTCTTCACCACTGTAGCAGCCGTAATGTTTTTCACTGGAACTGCTATCGGGAATCTGGTGGTAGGACACAGGATGGTTAAGATATAGGCGTTGCCGGAACTGGTCCGAGGCAAGGACCAACACAGTCAATAATAAGTCTGTGGAAAGGTTCCTCAGGCACCTGGATGGGTGTCAGTGGTGCTCTGGGGATAGAAACGTTCGGTTTACCTGCCATCTGACACACGTGGCATTGCTTGACATGTTGCTTGACATCATTAACCATACCTGGCCAGTAGTAGTCTTGACGAATCCCATGGTAAGTCTTGTTGAACCCGTAGTGTGATAGTGCTCCGTGGGCCAGGTGTAGAATCGTGGGCCGCAGGCTGGTAGGAATCACTAGTTGTTCAACGTTTGCCCAATCGTCCTCCTTCTTCAGTTTACTGGGTCTGTATCTGCGATAGAGTAACTCGTTCTCCAAGAAGAACCCAGGAATACTGTCGGATTGAGTCTCAGCCTGAAAGAATAATGGTGTCAAGGTAAGATCTTCCCTCTGTAACTTACGGAACTCCAAAGCGGTCAGATTGGGGGTAGTTTCGAAGGGTCTTGAGGGACAGCGGTAGCAGTAGAGTCAGCTGGCTGTGGTCGTGCAGCTTGAGCACGGGTGGTCACCATAACAGGAGGAGAAACTTCATCACTCTCTTGAACCTTTGCTGGAACATGCTTAAAAATCGGATTATCCAACACAGAGTTACCCACCTGGGGTTTGTCCTTGACGATCAGGTTGGTCGGTTGCAGGTCTTCTGCCAAGTCGTTGCCCAGGAGAAGTTGCACTCCAGGCATGGGAAAAGGCTTTTCCCTGACGGCGACTTGGACTTCACCGGTCACGAAGGGACAATCCAGGTGGACTCTGGCAAGAGGATAAGGAGTAGTAGCAGTAAGGTCAGTGATGAAGACAGTCTCTCCTGTGTGGCGACGTTGGGCACAGCTGATTTCAAGACGATCGATTGAAGAGCCGCTGTGTCCCTCAAGATCTTAAGTCCAAAACGTCCCTCAGAATCTGAACCGTTGGTAGTGATAGTTCCTGGATACAGATGCTTGCTAAAGAGAGAGAGATCATTAACATGAACACCAACATTCATTACAGGCTTACCGAACTTAGGGGGAGTAGGTTTGGGCTTAGTGTGTTCTGTGTTACCTTTAAATTGGGACTTACCACATTTTTCTATGGTATGTCCATAGAGTCGACAATACCTACAGTACAGTTGAGAGGTACCTTGATCTGGGCTCACTTTCTCGTAACTGTACCAAGACTTCTTACTGGTAGGTTGTTCTGGGGTCAGCCGGTGGATGAGGCTGTAAGTGTCAGCTGACTTCGCGCATTTCACCAAATCGGTCTCTTCCTTATCTGCTAAGTATAGACGGACAGGAGGAGGTACACGCCTCAAGAATTCTTCAACCAGTATGAGGTTGACGAGCTCTGGAAAAGTAGAGACATGTGCTGCCTCCAGCCATTTCATGAAATATCTCCGTTTGGTGTTGGCAAATTCTAAGAAGGTGGTGGTACTTGCCTTTACGTAGTCACGGAACTTTCGTCGGTAGCTTTCGGTGGAGAGAAGGTAGGCGTCCAACACAGCTTGCTTCAGGGTGGGTAGTCGTTTTCAGACGCCAAAGTGCTGAGTGTGACTGCTGCTCTACCTGTAAGATGTACTCGGAGAAGGGTAGGCCATTGGTCGTCAGGCCAACTAAGTTGATTAGCAAGGGTCTCAAAAGTCGTAAAAAAAACATCAACCTCCGTTTCTATGAACGGTGGCATTAACTTACTTGCATGGGAGACATTGAAACTTAGAGGAAGACAGCTGCAGCTTGTTGACGTTGAGCTTGGTGTGTGGCGTCCAACGTGAGTTCTCGGTCACGACATTCTAGAGCTGTTTCCGCTTGCTGTTTGTCGTGTTCGCGTTGCATCTCTAGTTGTCGTCGTCTTGTTTCAAGTTGTACTCTTTCTCGCTCTCTGAATAAGGCCAACTCACGTTCTTGTTGTTCTTTAAGCAGTGCTTCCTCTTTTTCTTGAGTTGTAGAGCTTCTTTCGCCAGGGCTGCCTCACGTTCTTTGAGGTCGCTTCTCTCTCCTGTTCTTCCTTTCTGATGGCAGCTTCACGCTCTCTGATTGCAGCTGCTTCCTTTGTTGCTCCCGCTCGATCTTAGCAAGTTCAAGTTTGAGTTTCATTGCCGTCAAATCATGCTTATCTGAAATAGTGTATTGTTCGTGAGTATCAGAGTCTATAGTCCCTTCATCCAAAAAATGATCCAGTATCATATTATGTATGGCATATTTGTTGGCTCCATCGGGAACTTCCAAGTGATACTCATGTGCAAGAGTTATCAATTCGACCCTCCTAGCATGACGTAAGTTCCCTATTTCACCTTCTGGATCTGTTTGGAAGCTTGCATACGAAACATGGTGAAATTAGCAAATAAATGAGACACGAATATACTGCGGTGATATGGTGAATGTCAGAAACAGGAAACGTGGCAACTGATACCTATCCTGTGAAATTGTTAATAATTAAAGTTAATTCAAGATGGTAAATGATTAAGGTCGCAGGAAATCTTGTACCGGTACTCACTGTGGGAGGATAAAGGCAAGAAAATCCTACTAATTAGTTGAAACTGAGTTTCGAAAAACAAGTGAAACACTAAATGGTTCAAAAGTAATTAGGTAGTCCAAAAANAGATTAATGGAGCATTCCATGGTGAAGTACTTTCTTCAATAACGCCATCGTGTAACATCTCGTCAATGAGTCGGTCTGCAACAGCTCGTTGAGAATGAGGCAATCTGTATGCGGTACAAAATTGGGCGAGTACCTGGTTCCAGTGGAATTTTGTGAGTATGAGGTGTTCTGTCCAAGTGTTCACCTGTCAGTGCAACAACGTTGCGATGCTTGTTGACGATGGTCAATTCCCGAGATTGGGCATCAGGGAAGTCAGTGGGACTAAGATGCACAGGTGAGATCTCGCTCTGATTTCGATTTGTTGTGTGAGAGAGTGTATGTACTATTTGGTCAGTAGAGACATCATCCACTACTCGCACCAGTAACGAATAATGGGCAAAGTCAACAATGTGTGTGCCTGATGCAAGGTGAATGTTGGCATTGGTGACGTTGGCAACATAAACAGCAGTAGTGTTATTCTGCATCTGATGTAAGGACGGTTCTATGTAGGTACCATTGATTTGACATGTGTCACTGTCAGCTATTATGTGTTCTAGGTCAGATACACCAGGTATTTTGGCAATAACCTTTGTTAGTGCATGAGAATGTAGGACTGTGTCTTGGTGTAAGATGCCTCTGACCTGACTGATGTTAGACTACAGGCAAGTAAGGTAATGAACAATCGCTGGGGCCCCTCGCAAAGATTCATTGACCTCACCGACCTGAAAGACTGTAGAAACGTGCGTTGGTCTGGTGTCAGTAAGTGACTGAGTGACGGGTTTGTTTGGGTGTGACTGGTTAAGTGTAACCTGGTCTCCCTTGATTTGTATCAACCTGACATAGTCCCAGTGGTTGGTGAACTCATGTCCCATGGTGTACACACTGCAAAGAGGTACTACTATATCACCAATTGTTGCTTCCCAACGGTAAGCATCGATAGTAACTCGGTTGTCTCTCATGGTGTTTAATCCTAGTAAAATATCTCCAGGGAATCGTACTGCACCGGGTATTACACATGGCACGGTGAGTGATCTGTCATTAACTATTAACTCTATGTCTGCTTCACCTAACACTGGAGTCATTCCTCCAGTAAGTCCAACAAGGTTGGAAACAGACGACTGGCGTATATCGAGTCGGTCGCGTAGGCCATGAAGGCATCTTGTTTAATGATGTTGACTCTAGCTCCGGTGTCTAGGAAATTCTTAACATGTCGACCCTTCAGAGTGGCTGAAATCAGAGGACCTTCTGTGCCCTTGTTAGGCATCCAACCCGTCCTCGCAAATTCGTCTAGTCAATATTGACTTATTAAATATGTGCATAGGTGACATACTTAACATAACAGTTTCCCTTGAAAAGCTTCATAGAAAACACCGACTTTACCTAACCTACTTAGTATGTTAAGATAAGCATCTTATTGCTTCTTAATTACAATTATTACCTAACCTATGCCTATAATAGGTTAAGTAACAATTGTAATTACGAAGCTATAAGATGCTTATTTTAACATACTAAGTAGGTTAGGTAAGGTCGGTGTTTTCTATGAAGCTTTTCCAGGGAAACTGTTATGTTTAGTATGTCACCTATGCACGTAACTAATAAGTCAATATTGACTATACGAATTTGCGAGGACGGGTTGAGGCATCCTGTTAAACATGTTATTACAAGACTGACACGGTCGACGTGGTGTCTGGAGTACATGTACACGAGTACCGTCAGTGTGTAGTTCGTCCATGTTATCCTCCTCTGCTAAGATACCGTACCTGTTATGGGTAGGCACTGACTATACAGGGAGGTCGTCTTGCTTCCCTACGTCAAACCGTTTACCCAGGCTGCTATACCGTCCCCCGACTGAGAGTCATAGGGCTGATCTGTGTGTTCGTAAGTCGTGTCTGCATTATCCTTTACGGCCGTGGCGCCGTTTGCCACGTGCTAGTCACGGTGTTCATCTGTGTCGCGACTGTCAGTTGTTGCATACCTAACATGGGCAGTTGGTCGGGTTGCAGGGCTACTTGTAGGGCTCGGTCGGCGCTGGTTAGTTGTTGCAGCCTGCAGTTTCTTACAGGAAGGAGGAGTCGGACTAGAACAGTTAGACTGGTTAGTACCGCGGCAGGCTCTACAGTCAGCAGTGTCACGTCCAGGTCGGCAGTGATATGTGCAATAAGAACGGGTATGATTATGAGATTGGCCTGTGTTGTTATGTCTAGCATGCTGTTGGTAACGAGTGTTGGTTGACGTACACTCTGCCTTACGGTGGCCTGGTTTGCCACAGTTAAAACATTGTGGCGTTCGAGGTCGCTGAAGGTATTTTTTTTTTTTGAGGGGAGCCTGTCCTAGAGTATGACCTGGGGCCAGACGAAGGCGGAGGAGACTTAGCACGAGTCTGAACATGTCTAGGGGTAGAACGCGTGACAATGTACACAGTGGTATGGGAACTGTTTGCACGAAAAACGGCAGAAAGCTGGGCAGAATCCTGGGACTTTAGCCTGTCTGTGGATTCTACCATGACGTCCATTAAGTCCCAAAGTGTGTGAGTAGGACCAAAATTCTTACCCACGATGTCTTTCAGTATGGCCTCGGGGACATGACTCTGCATGGCACCGAACGCCAATAGTTTACCCACATTCTGTATAGTGAGGCTTCCACTGGCATCCCATCTAGAACCCATCAAGGGTTTCTCCAGTGAGTCCTGTAGCGTAGCTAGACGTGTGGCAAAAGCGTTGCATGTTTCATCAGGACGCATTACTGCAGTATCTAATTGGCGAGCAATGCCAAAGGGATCATGATCAACTACCGATATATATCTCCTCCAAAAGAATTTCTTAAATTCTTCCCAGTTTGCAATTTTCTTTAAGTCGAGTGTTCCTGCTATGAGATACGCGTCTCCAGATTTATAGTCAAGTGTGGACGTCGCCATACTGATATAGTCCGTGTCTGTGATAGCAGTACCCTTGCTCTTCGCTCTAGCCTCTACACTAGCGAACCATGTCTCCAAGAGGGTTGGATCCTTTCCCCTAAACGGGCGAATATCAACAGACTGCGTAAGAACTGTGACGGTGTTCAAGTTAGAACCCGCAGTATTCAGGGCTTGAGTCATGATTACTGAGTCACTGCTAGTTGTAGAGGTTAACAAGGATAAGCTACCGAGAGATGGGGGGGGGGGGTTCACTGGCTAATGGTAAGTGAGCGAGCGTAGGGAGCTCACGAGTTAAGAGTAAGTTACTCTCCGATAGTGAACGAGACCGTAGACTGTAGGGGTAAGTGCGCGAGCGAGGCCTGAGTGAGTATCGTTTATCCATAAAGTTTACTTTGTGCCCACGTAAGTCCACAGTTTACTACACAAATAACAAAGGGTACTTAACTAGAGCTGAAGGCTGCTGGGGCTGCAATCTGTTCAACGGGGCATAGATGATCTGGTCGTCACAGGTCCTGCGGCGTCGTTGGCGTCGTCGCCGTCATGCTGTGGCATCGTCAGGGTCATGCTGCGGCGTCGTCGGCGTTGGGAGGCGGCAGGAAACGTCAGGTGCGGCAGAAGTCGTCAGGCGGCAGGAGACGTCAGGTCAGACAGCGGGAGGTGGTAAGGTGACGTTAGGCAGGCACCAAGGCTCGTTAAGTCACGGAGAGTCAAGGCGAGCCATCTGGTGGCGCATGGTGAGTCAGGAGCGCGTGCTGGGTGAGTTTGGCACGGGCGCATGCTGGTACGTTGCGATGCTGGCTGCTGTGCTGCTGTGTGCTGTGGTGCTGCTGTGAGCTGCTGTGCTCTGATGTGTTGCTGTGTGCTGCTGTGCGCTGCTGTGCTGCAGTGAGCTGGAGTACAGTTGGGTGAATCCCAGTAAGCTGCCACCAGTGTAAACCCAGTTGATGTTGTTGTAGAATGATTAGGTTGTTGTTGACCGGGGATGATCGAAGGTTACTCAGTAGTGGGCAGGAATTGGAGTACCAAACGTCCGCTGCTTTTCCTTAGTTTATTATAAAAATATATATCTTCTATACGGGCCAGGATCTAGAAAGCTAGGAGTGTGTGTGATGCTCCATCGCCCAGGACTGTCTCTGAAGGTCTGAGGGCTGCAGGGCGCATGGCTACGCTGTGTATTCAGATCTGCTGACAATGTTGTTGATTCCTATTAAGTTGTTTAGCGCCGGCCATCATCAGAAGAGGGTATTAGGTCACCCCATGTGTGTGTTCATCGCACGTCCACTGGCACCTAACTGGCGTCCAACATTTTTACCTGTCACATGTGTGGCATCCATACTTATACTTAGGAAATGAGTGGTATGGTAAACAATACAGCTCAATTCCAATGCAATGTCACACAAAATAAATAAATCAAAATCTATGAAAATTCAATATGCCAATGTAATCGGAAACATTGTTAACAGATGGTGTTCTTTTTAAAAAAAAAGCATGTTTTTTTCCTGTCAAAGGTGAGGCATGTATATAGTACTGTGACGGTAACGTGTTGGAAATGGTGGTCGGCAGTCTTCCAAACTAGCAGATGTCAATGCTGGGCCACATACATGTAAGTTATAAAAAAAAAGGAAAAAAAAGAGTGACTGCTTGTCTGATAATCTGTGGTAAGGTAAGGTAAGATACACGAAAACACAAATATAAAATAATGCACTTTACTTAATCTAGAAAACAAAATAAAATAAAGACAATTCCTTGGCATTTAAAATAATGTAAAAGTAAAACACGTAAAAATATATATAACAAACTGAAAAGGGGGGAACTGGTTACGTTAACAGGAATACAAAGATAAATGGTGCTGGGAATATATGCGCAAGCTATCAACCTCTATTTGATCACACAAGGTGAGTCAAGTAGGTGTTCACAGCAAGAGCACTAGATATATTCTGGCTGGAGAACTGCTGGGCGGTCCTGACATTGGCTTGCGAGGAATGTGATTGGCGTGGAGCTGGAGTGGTGTGTTGTTGAACGGCCAATGAGAATGCAGGACGGCCGCAAGTCGGTAGTTTGGCTGGGAGTAGCAGTTGGAGGGTCGACCAGGTGTGCAGGAGTGGGGGGAGGGGGAGTTGCAGGTGCGTGTGGCTGTCTTGATATATACGTTTAAGCCACTGAAAACGTATCTTGAATATTGTGTTGAACGTGATGCTAGCAGAAAGAGCAGGCTAAATCTCTGGGAAGAGATTATCGTCACAACTCTCCCCCGAAGCCTGCGGTTCTGGTGGAGTCACGTTCACGGGAGGTAGAGTGGGAGGTGGAGCTGCCTCTACCTCATGCACTCTGGAGAGGGCGTCAGCGATGATGTTATCAGGCCCCTTAATGTAACAGATCTTCAGATTGAAGCCTTGAAGGTATAAAGCCCATCGCAGCAGACGTTGGTTATTGAATTGGGCTTGATGTAGGAATCTTAGAGGGTTGTGGTCCGAATAGATGGTAGTGGACCTAGCACCTTGCAGATATGGTGCAAAGTGTTGTAAGCTCAGGACGATGGAGAGGAGTTCCTTCTCTATAGTGCTATAGTTTTTCTGATGAGGCTTCAACTTGCAACTGTAGTAGCTGACAGGTAGAACCTCCTCGCCTCGCTGCTGCATTAAGACACTTCCGATGCCGGTACCACTGGCGTCGACATGGAGGATGAAAGGCTTCTTGATATCTGGTGAGGCGAGAATAGGATTAGAACAGAGGAGGAATTTGAGTTGTTCGAAGGCAACGGTTTGCTCCCTGGTCCAATTATACCGTTGCTTGGGACTGGTTAAGGTGATTAAGGGGGTTGCAACAGTGCTAAATTCTTCACAAACCTACGGTAATAAGAAGCAAGACCAAGGAAGCGCAGAAGTGCTTCCTGGTAGTAGGCTGTGGATACTGTTGGATGGCTTGAATATGGATATTTAACGGAGCTAGGCTGCCACTCCCTATAACATGACCCAGGTACCGCACTTTACCTTTCGCGAAGGTGGACTTGCCCAGATTGATGGTGAGGCCGGCTTTCAGGAGCTTGTAGAACAATCGTTGTAGCTGGAGCAGGTGTTCGCTCCAGGTGTTGGATGCTACAACGATATCATCCAAATAGGCGTAGGTGTTGTCCAAGCCCTGGATGACGCGGTTGACAGCTCTCTGAAAGGTGGCCGGGGCATTGCAGAGTCCAAAGGGAAGGCGGTTGTACCTGAAAAGCCCGAAAGGGGTTATAAAGGCAGACAGTTCCTTAGCTCGCTCCGTTAAACTCACCTGGTAATAGCCCTTGAGTAAGTCTACCTGAGACAGGTAGCGGGCATTACCAATGGCATCAAGGATATCGTTGATCCTGGGTAATGGGTAGGCGTCCTTCACGGTGACACTGTTTAATTTCCTATAATCCGTGCAAAGACGGATTTTGCCGTGAGGTTTGGGTACCAGGATGCATGGTGAGGCCCAGGGGGACTCACAGGGGGTAGCCAGTCCATGGTCCAAGAGATACTGTACCTCAGCACGCATGACTTCCGTTTTGCTAGGGCTGATTCGGTAGAACGGTTGGCGAATCGGCTGGGTGTCAGGTAGCAGTTGGATGTCGTGCCGAGTCACAGTACACTCTTGGGATCATCTCGAAACAACTCCTGATGTTCTCTGATGAGTTTGATGAGTGAAGCACTATTATCGTCCTGAAAATGATTGTGAAGGTCAGTAAGGATTTCCGAATTAGAAAGCGCTGTCTCAGTGTCAGTGTTTTCGGAAGGAGAAGCAGGGAAGGTCTCACTGTGGCTGTATGGACCTGTAAATGAGGTAAAGTTGGTTAACACAGTGGGAGGAACCCCATGATAGAGCTTGAGCAGATTGATGTGGCACAGCTGGGTCTTCCGCCGCCTATCGGGGGTCTCGAGAACGTAGTTGAAGTTGTTCCGGCACTCCTTAACACGGTAGGGTCCTGAGAACCTGTTCTGTAAAGGAGAACCTGGGATAGGGAAATAGGCAAGAACTAAGTCTCCCGGTTTAAACTTCCTTACTTGGCAGTGCTGGTCGTAACGAGTCTTCATCCTCTCTTGGGCTTTCTGTAGGTTGTTGCTAGCAAAGGAATGGACCCTCTCTAGAATGTGTCGGAGGTTTTGAAGATACTGGGGCACATTCTGATGCTCACTGAAGGTGGCATCACGTAGAGAATCCTTGAAAGCCTTGAGAGGTGTACGGCACTTACGTCCGTAGAGCATCTCATAAGGAGATACTCCTAGTGACTCGTTGGGAAGACTTCTGAAAATACACATAATGAGATCAAGTTGCCTATCCCAATCCTTTGAGGTCTCATTGCAAAACTTTTTTAAGAGTGCCTTGATAGTCTGATGACTACGCTCGAGAGAACCCTGTGAAGCAGGATGATAGGGGCTGGACAGTACCTGTTTGATGTTGAACTCCTCCAGAGTCCGTTTGAAGAGATCACTGGTGAAGTTGGTGCCACAGTCGCTCTGTATCTCCCTCGGAAATCCATACTGGGTGAAGATTTTCAATAAATTCTTCACCACTGTAGCAGCCGTAATGTTTTTCACTGGAACTGCTATGGGGAATCTGGTGGTAGGACACAGGATAGTTAAGATATAGGCGTTGCCTGCACTGGTCCGAGGCAAAGGACCAACACAGTCAATAATAAGTCTGTGGAACGGTTCCTCAGGCACCTGGATGGGTATCAGTGGTGCTCTGGGAATGGAAACGTTCGGTTTCCCGGCTAACTGACACACGTGGCACAGTTTGACATGATTCTTGACATCGTTAACCATACCTGGCCAGTAGTAGTCTTGTCGAATTCCATGGTAAGTCTTGTTGAACCCGTAGTGTGACAAGCTCCGTGGGCCAGGTGTAGAATCGTGGGCCGCAGGCTGGTAGGAATCACTAGTTGTTCAACGTCTGCCCAATCGTCCTCGTCCTTCAGTTTACTGGGTCTATACCTGCGATAGAGTAATTCGTTCTCCATAAAGAACCCAGGAACACTGTCGGATTGGGTCTCAGCCTGAAAGAATAATGGTGTCAAGGTAAGATCATCTCTCTGTAACTTACGGAACTCCAAAGCGGTCAGATTGGGGGTAGTTTCGAAGGGTCCTGAGGGACAGCGGTAGCAGTAGAGTCAGCTGGCTGTGGTCGTGCAGCTTGAGCACGGGTGGTCACCATAACAGGAGGAGAACCTTCATCACTCTCTTGAACCTTTGCTGGAACATGCTCAAAAATCGGGTTATCCAACACAGAGTTGCCCACCTGGGATATGTCCTTGACGATCAGGTTGTTCGGTTGTTGGTCTTCTGCCAAGTCGTTGCCCAGGAGAAGTTGCACTCCAGGCATGGGAAAAGGCTTTTCCCTGACGGCGACTTGGACTTCACCGGTCACGAAGGGACAATCTAGGTAAACTCTGGCAAGAGGATAAGGAGTAGTAGCAGTAAGGTCAGTGATGAATACAGTCTCTCCTGTGTAGGCGACGTTGGGCACAGCTGATTTCAAGACGATCGATTGTAGAGCCGCTGTGTCCCGCAGGATCTTAAGTCCAAAACGTCCCTCTGAATCTGAACCGTGGGTAGTGATAGTTCCTGGATATAGATGCTTGCTAAAGAGAGAGAGATCATTAGCATGAACACCAACATTCATTACAGGCTTACCGGACTTAGGGTGAGTAGGTTTGGGTTCTATGTTACCTTTAGATTGGGACTTACCACATTTTTCTATGGTATGTCCATAGAGTCGACAATACCTGCAGTACAGTTGAGAGGTACCTTGATCTGGGCTCGCTTTCTCGTAACTGTACCAAGACTTCTTACTGGTAGGTTCTGGTGTCAGCCGGTGGATGAGGCTGTAAGTGTCAGCTGACTTCGCGCACTTCACCAAATCGGTCTCTTCTTGTCTGCTAAGTATAGGCGGACAGGAGGAGGTACACGTCTCAAAATTCTTCAACCAGTATGAGGTTGACAAGCTCTGGAAAAGTAGAGACATGTGCTGCCTCCAGCCATTTCATGAAATATCTCCGTTTGGTGTTAGCAAATTCTAAGAAGGTGGTGGTACTTGCCTTGACGTAGTCACGGAACTTTCGTCGATAGCTTTCGGTGGAGAGAAGGTAGGCGTCCAACACAGCTTGCTTCAAGGTGGGTGTAGTCGTTTTCCGATGCCAAAGTGCTGAGTGTGACGGCTGCTCTACCTGTTAAATGTACTCGGAGAAGGGTAGCCCATTGGTCGTCAGGCCAACTAAGTTGATTAGCAAGGGTCTCAAAAGTAGTGAAGAAAACATCAACCTCCGTTTCTATGAACGGGGGCATTAACTTACTTGCATGGGAGACATTGAAACTGGGAGGAAGACTAGCTGCAGCTTGTTGGAGTTGAGCTTGGTGTGTAGCGTCCATCGTGAGTTCTCGGTCACGACATTCTAGAACTGTTTGCCTGCCGTTTGTCGTGTTCACGTTGTATCTCGAGTCGCTCTTTGTATAAGGCCAACTCACGTTCACTTCTTCTTTCTTCAGTGCGGCCCTCTTCTTTCTTGAACTGGAGCTCGCGTTCTTGCTCTCCCCTTAGATGGCAGCTGCTTCTGTTGTTGCTGTATGGCTTGTTGTTGTTGTTGTAGGGCGGCTTGCTGTTGCTCCTCTCGAGCTTGCGAGCTCGATTTTGAGTTTCATTGCCGTCAAATCATGCTTTCTGAAATGGATATTGTTCGTGAGTATCAGAATCTATCTTCCCTTCATCCAAAAGATGATCTAAATCATATTATGTATGGCATTTTGTTGGCTCCAGGGGGAACTTCCAATGATACTCATGTGCAAGAGTTATCAATTCGACCCTCCTAGCATGACGTAAGTTCCCTATTTCACTTTCTGGATCTGCCTTGAAAGCGTTGGATACGAAACATTGTAAAAAATGGCAAANATTTTTATTATATTATTAACATCTTTATTGACAAAATTAATTACATTTTGCCTAATCTGAGGATTTTGATAGTCTGATTAAGGTGAGGATAATGCTAGTATTCACTGTCACGCAGGACAGAGGGTCATACATAAGACAATAGGTCTAAACTGTAGGCTGAAGCACATATATATCATGGTTACAATCAATGTTTTAATATATGGATATGTGAAAACAACTTTCTATGTGCACTGCCACACAAGGGCAGGGATGGGTTCATAAGTGATGCAGCTTAGAAGTAATATAGATAAATTGTTCTTCATTCTTTAAAATGGACAAGCAAATTTTGGGTAAATTGTTAGGATGTCGTCCAGAACACCTGAGTCAATAAAATAGTTACACAGTTGGTGGTACAGAGGCCAGGAGGTCTAAAGTCCTTTACGGTTTCACATTCATCAATGTAGTGTTCTAGTGAATGCATTAAAGGTTTATCACAGAGTTTACAATCTGAGTATTCTGGTAGTGGCTCAGCCTCACTAACCTGCCAGATGTGTCTATAGCCAAGGCGAATTCGTGCAATGACTACATCACATTGCCTGGTTCGGTTACTGTGCTGACCATACAAATACCTATTATTACAAAACTTGTCATAACTTTTAATACTGCAGCTTTCAGGTCTCTGAGCATTTCTTAGTTCTTCTAAATCTGAATTAATTTCTTTAATTTGTATGTTTCTAATAACTGCATTAGATAGTCCAAAGTCATAATCAATGTTTTCTCTCCTGCAAGCCTCATTGGCCAATCGATCTACGAAGTCATGTTTTCCAACTCCAACATGGGATGGGATCCACACAAATTTTATACAAGAGTTATTATCATTGGAAAAATTACATTCCATTTAATATTACAAGCTACTTCCGACATACATTGTGATGGGTTATTTAAGGACTGCAGAGCACTTTTAGAGTCAAGACAGTGAGATGAAATGTGAGGGAAGGAACGGTTTCCGACCACCTGGAACATCGGGGATCGAACCAAGATCCCTGTAATAATGCTTTTATTGATGAGGTTAAGTTGTTTGCCAAATTTCCAGGTACAGTTCTGATTGGTATTCAATTATCGGTAATAGGAAATATGTTTAGGCTTATGGAAGTTCTCCAAGGGCCTGTTGACCAACTATTAACATTTGCCAGAATGCAGCCCACAACAGTTCCGTGAGACTCAAGTACCTATCTACTGCTAGGTGAACAGATGCATCAGGTGAAATGAAATGGGTCCTAACGTCAATATGGTCAATGACGCCCAACAAAAAAATTATTTGGCAAGGTCAAAACCAGGAAAATATTTTGCAAAGTGATTATTGACTTTATCTACAAACATTTATACTCATGCTGTTAACAATAACGCATTTATGAGAACATTTTAAGGCGATGCAATAGGATCGGACATGCGTCTCTGGACTACCCAGGCACATGCACGACCCATGACTATAATGAGCTGAAAGACTCGTCACATCGCCTCAATATTTTATCATTATATTTATGATAAAATATATGCAACGTCTACATACAAAAACAAACTTAAAATTAAATATTATATTTCCAGGGAAGTAAACATTCACTCCTTATTGATTGTTCTCACTGAAGATATCACTATACAACCACCGTCACTATCTTTCATTATGAGCATAATAAATTAAAATGCAGAGTCCTTATTGATTTATATAAAGTATTTATATTCGACACAAACTCATTTAAAAATATGTCTGTATTTGACATGTATATGTGAACAGTACAATGACTGCACTGGAAACTATGCAGGAACCCCACGTAAATTATGCTCAATCATCTTATTATGTTTAACTGCAATTACTAATGCATGTAGGACAGACAAAATTATTTGTTTGATTATCTTAGTTAAAATGTACTCAAATCACCTGTAGTTGAATGCTCAATGTTCATGTATGTTGGTCAGCATTATATCAATGTTAGAGCTGTACCCGGCCACGCGTTGCTGTGGCTCAGCAACGCACGTGCGTTGCTGAGCCACAGCAACCTTCCCCTGTCTCCCAGTCTTCCACACCATTCCCACCTCCCAGTCTCCTCGTCCTCCCGACCATTCCTCACTCCACTCGTCCCCTTGTCCATCAACCATTCCCCGCTCCCCTGTCCTAACCATCCCCCACGCCACTGTCCCCTCGTCCTTCCCCCAACCTCCACTCCCTCGTCTGATGCATTCCCAAATGATCTGATGTTCCCATCAGATAACTGGGAACATAAAATGATCTGATCTTCCCATCACTGATATATAAGAAAAAAACAGTTAAAAAAAACAAAATAAAAAATGAACAAATAAAAAAAATAAACTATACTCACAAAATGAATGGTATGGCAAATAACACAGCTCAATTCCAACGCAATGTGTCACAAAATAATTAAATCGAAATGAAAATTAATCATAATCTATGAAAATTCAATTTATCAATAAAATCAGAAACATTGGAATGAAATCGTAACATATTTAGTATAGTGCGTGTTGCATTTATGTGCAACAGATGGCGCTGTTTCTCAAAAAGCATTTTTTTACCTGTCACAGGTGTGTCATCTATACTTATACTCTCGAAATGAACGGTATGGTAAACAACACAGTCCATTTCCAACGCAATGTCAAACAAAATAATTAAGTCAAAATGAAAATAAATCAAAATCTATGAAAATTCCATTTGTCAAGGCAATCGGAAACATTGAAATGGAATCATAACATATTTAGTATAATGTGTGTTGCTCTTACGTGCAACAGATGGTGCTGTTTCTTAAAAAAAAAAAAGTTTTTGTAAACCCAGTTAATGTTGTTGTAGAATGATTAGGGTGTTGTTGACCGGGGATGGTCGAAGGTTACTCGGTAGTGGGCAGGAATTGGAGTACCAAACGTCCGCTGATTTTCCTTAGTTTATTATAAAAATATATGTCTTCTACACGGGCCAGGATCTAGAAAGCTAGGAGTGTGTGTGTGACGCTCCGTCGCCCAGGACTGTCTCTGAAGGTCTGAGGGCTGCAGGGCGCAGAGCGATGCTGTGTATTCAGATCTGCTGACAACGTTGTTGATACCAATTAAGTTGCTTAGCGCAGGCCATCATCAGAAGAGGGTATTAGGTCACCCCATGTGTGTGTCCATAGCACGTCCACTGGCACCTAACTGGCATCAAACACCGCTCGGCACGCTATCATCGGCGTCCTCGGCGATCTGCTTGACATATTTGACAACCCTTGGGCGTGTACCTAACTAACATTATATACAGGGAAAACATTGATTTACCTTCAGTGGCCGTAAACAAGCAAGCTTATTTTTTGAGATGTCCAACATCATCTCGGACATGCATGAATAATGAGTACATTGCTTAAATATAATCCTCAAACTAAGCTATCCATGGAGCATCATGACTAACTAGCTTAATTTTGTGTGGTAGTTGTAGAGTCAGCGGACCAGAAGTTGCGCGTAGGAATTCATGATGCTCAGCCACAGTGTTACCTGTTAAGTAGATTATAAACGGTAGACACTAACGTAGGCACAATATATTACATGGCAATTCATAGAATAAGCGACATTTCCACTAAAATATGGAGAGTATGAACGTGGAAGGAACACTAGGATCTACATAGTGTATAGAGACACGACAAGATCAATAAACTATGAACAAAGATACCTGAGGTGGAAGGGTCTATATACATTGAGCCGAGGGTTGCAAAACGATTGTTGAAATCACTCTTAAATCTAGTCATAAAACTATGAATTCTTAGGTGCTAGTCCATCACGAACGTAGTCTTCCGCTGACATGTATGAACAGGCAGGGAGAGGGGAGCAGATAGAACGCATCCATTGTCCCTTACAGACTGGAACACCACAGTCACACGAAGATGAATCACCAGACTGTTGGTGGTGTACTGTCGAAATAACAGGTCTGGACCGAAGATTGTATGTGTGAATACGTGGTAGGGTAGTATCGCTGGGCGTGTCTGAGACCGAAGTGGGTGTCACAGTGGCAGAGTCAGACGGTACGTTGTCAGGGACAGGAGTCGGGGTGTCATCGTCGACAGTCAGACGGGCTAATTTAATGTGGTTCAGGATCTCATGTACTTGTTTTCCAGGGGCTAGGTTTTCCAGCTTGTACTTATTACCTGTGATATGCTCAAGAACTCTGTAAGGACCAAGAAACTTCTCAGTCAGTTTGTACATGGGACCATCTCGTCGCTGGTTGAGGATCATTACTAAAGATCCAGGTCCTATTCTTGTAGGTTTAGCATGAGCGTTTTGTAGCCGAGTGAAATCGTCAGTAGCTTTAGAGAGATGTTCCTTGACCCTCTGGAACACCAGTTGAGTGTCTCTCCGTTTTACCTTAACATAGTCGTCATAGTTGTAGAGTGGCGTGGGCGGCAAGGAGATGATGGCATTAGGAAATCTCATGTCTGTCCCAAATAGCACAAAGTGAGGTGTGTCTCCTATGGAGGAGTTGACAGAGGAGTTTATCGAACTTTGGACGATTAGCATAAGTTCATCCCATTTGTGACTGTCCCGACTGACTGTCACTCTGAGTGCGTCAAGGACCTTCTTGTTAGTTCTTTCAGCAAGGCCATTGCTAGCCGGTTGATAAGGCATTATATTACACTTTTTGATATTGTACAATGTACACAGTTGTCCCAGAACAGAATTGTTGAATTCCGGGCTGTTGTCAGGGAGTACAACCCTAGGTGGACCATACCTGTAAATTATATGATCATGAAAGGAACTAGCTATAGTTTCTGCAGTTTTCTTTAGAATTGGAACCAGTTCACAGTATCTAGAGAAGTTATCTACCATAACTAGTAGATGTTTATTTCCTCTGGAAGTTTTAACAAAATTTGTTAACAAATCCATAGAAACGCGATCCCAGGGTGTATGGGATCGTTGTATGGGAACGTTGTATGGGATCGTGTATGGGAACGTTGGGTAAGTCTGAATTGGGTTCAGGCCAGCAACATGGCCTCTGTGAGCTAGGCAGGTTAGACATTGATCCACGTGACGTTCAATCTGTTTGGCCATTTTGGGCCAGTAGTACATAAGACGAGGTTGCTTGATGGCACGGTCCTTGCCGGGATGCGCACTGTGTGGGGCGTCATGAACAAATTTTAACATGGTAGGAACTATCGACGCAGGAATAACAAGTTGATGTACCAGTCTGGCAGGAGATCCAAGCATAACTTTGCGATGGAGCACATGTTCTAAGAGTACTAGTTCCTTGAGTGGTACGGGTGGCTTGACCGTAAGAGTCGTGTGTGGGTCCATGAGAAAGCTTATGATCGGTGCCACATTGGGTCTTGTCGTTGTGCGAGTTCTACATCTCACAAGTCTAATGAAGGGTATTCAACGTGAACGGGAGCGATGTAATGGGAGAGGGCATCGGCAACTACATTGTGTTTGCCAGGTAAGTATCCAAACGTGGGTAGGAACTTTTGTATGGTGAGCGACCAACGGGCAAACTTGCCTATGGGGATCTTGTCTCTGAACATGGGGATGATAGCTTGGTGGTCCGTCTGTACATGAACAGGGTAGTTATAGATGATGAAATGTTTGAGTGCCCACACAACAGCCAACGCTTCGCGCTCGGTTGTTGAATAATTCTTTTCAGCTTTGGAGAGGACTCGCTCACATATGCAATGGCATGTTCATTTCTGTCGCTAGTTTGAGCGAGTACGGCACTTAACCCAATATTACTGGCGTCGGTAACTAAAATGAACGGTTTGGTGAAGTCTGAGAACTTGAGAATGGGAGAAGATATCATGGCTTCTTTGAGTGTTTGAAATGCTTTCTCTTGATCAGTTGTCCAAACGAACGGAACGTCTCTCTTAAGGAGGTGAGTGAGAGGAGATGCAATCACTGAATAACCGGCAATGAAATGGCGGTAGAATCCAGCTAGGCCTACGAACTTTTGTACAGCTTCAGCATTATGAGGGACTGGAAAGTTCTTGACAGCTTCTATCTTTGAATCTAGAATGGTGATGCCTTGTGATGTGACGTTATGGCCGAGAAACTGTATTTTTTTTCTCGTGAAGGCGCATTTGCTAAGTTTGATTTTTGGCTTCAGCTAGTCTCTGAAGGACTCGGTCCAAACTTTGGAGATGTGACGGTACATCCTTGGACATGATAATGAGGTCATCGAGGTGGACCATGAGGGTATTTCCTATCATTCGTCGGAACAGGTCTGTCATAAGCCTTGAGAAGGTAATAGGGCTGCTGCATAAGCCAAAAGGCATGCGGGTGTACTGGTAATGACCATTAGGGACGGAAAACGTCGTCAGTTCTCGACTTTCTGTGTCAAGCGGTATCTGCCAAAATCCTTGCAATAAATCATGTGTGGAAAAAAACCTTATTCAGACCTATGTTCTGCAATAAGTCAGTAAGCACAGGAAGTGGAAATCGATCAGGAATCGTAACTTGATTAAGTTTCCTGAAATCAATGACAGGACACCAAGAACCATCCTTCTTGGGTACTAAGATTAATGGAGCATTCCATGGTGAAGTACTTTCTTCAATAACGCCATCGTGTAACATCTCGTCAATGAGTCGGTCTGCAACAGCTCGTTGAGAATGAGGCAATCTGTATGCGGGTACAAAAATTGGGCGAGTACCTGGTTCCAGTGGAATTTTGTGAGTAATGAGGTGTGTCTGTCCAAGTTGTTCACCTGTCAGTGCAACAACGTTGCGATGCTTGTTGACGATGGTCAATTCCCGAGATTGGGCATCAGGGAAGTCAGTGGGACTAAGATGCACAGGTGAGATCTCGCTCTGATTTCGATTTGTTGTGTGAGAGAGTGTATGTACTATT
>WNGS01000475.1:94002-110514 GCA_020271785.1 Procambarus virginalis
AAAGATAACCTCAAGGTAACTTCAAGGGGTTACCATCTCATATGCAATTGTAGAGACCCAAAGCCTCGGAGAAGAGATAAAAGGGCATTCAGAGAAGACCTGACAGATTCTCTGTGAACACTTGAGTATTCTACCACCCTTAATGTTTTTATTTTATACAATATGAATATATATTTTTAAATTGTGTTACAGTTTACATAAAACATACACAGCAATCACTGTTCGAAGACCTCATCCAGCACTGCAGAGGAGGTGTGTGTGTGTGTGTGTATGCTAAAGATACAGCAAGACTTTCCTCACTGGATCACATCACTGAGGCGCTGGAACAGGAAATTGGCTGCTCTTCACTCTCAAATTTGCCTAAGTTCTTCGCCCACCTCCTTTAGTAACTTAAGTGTACATTTACCCCAGGCGTTCAGGATCTCGGTGGCTACTAATATAATACATATATTTTTTTAACGATTAGCACTTGTAGTATGATGTTAGTGGCGGAGATGGAAGTGTTAGGAGTCACATCTGCACCTTGGGAGGCGTGTTAGGAGAACCCATCACGACAACTCAGCAAGTGAAGACTGTTATTGCTACCGGAGACGTGTGCCACAGGATGCTGCAGAGGAGCCTAGGGCTTGCAAGTCTGTGGCGGAGCTCACACACCACCAGCAGTGGACCCAACGTTTCCAATTACAAAAAAATGACACTCGAACGTTTATTAATTTTTTATATATATGGCAATAAGTAGACCGAACATTTCTACACATGGGACAATGGTTGTGGGAATGAACGAGCAGATGTGCTGGCTGCTGAAGGCGCTGAAGGAGAGCATATTGAATACTTCATACCCAAGACTCTACTACAAAATAGAGGTATTGTCAGGCAACATCACCGTGACAAGGTAACTGAGGAAAGGAGGATAGAAGTACAAACCAGTGAATCTATACGATGGTACAACATGGCTGCAGCTGGCAATCCCAATCATTATGGCCGAAGAGGAGGACGACGAGGGAGAGAATCAGTAATAACGAGAATCCGTCTTGGATACAAATATCCATGGAGATATGGAATGGAAACAACAGTTGATCAGCGAAGTTGCAGAATCTGTGATGAGAGTGACGGACACCGCCTTGGCCACTATCTACGTGAATGTGAACACCTGAGAGACATTAGGAATATGTGTAGAATAATAAACCCCACATTGTTTGAGTTAGGAAAACACTATTTGTCAAATATTGATACTGTTCTTAAAAGATTTTCCCATTTTGCACCCGCAAGATAACGTAAGCTTTTAAGGGTTGATAGATGTTAATCTTCTTGTTTGAGGAGCTGTTCAATTGAGACAGTTAAGCAAGACCCAGCTGTGTCTGGGTACAAGTGACAGGATGAACAACCGAGCAGGTTTTCTTCCTATTGGGGAGTGTTGTACATGCTGCTATGGCGGTGTGTCCACTCACAAGATGAGTGGCGCTGCCCAATAAATTCGCCCCTCGGGGCAAAATTAAAAATTTAAATGGTTCATAAATGGCGAACGCGCGAACGTTTTCTCTTCCGTAATCACGCACAAACTTTTTTTTTATGAAAAAACAAACAGTGGACTGAGACATTATATTCACGGAATCATACATCAAAAAAACTTTCACTTCCAAAATAAAAAAGCTATGTTCGAAATGAAGAGAAAAAGTTTCAAATGGTGAAGCCTCAGAGTAGAATAATTGAACTTGAGAAATCGCACTTGCACCGTGGCACAGAGTGCAGCAGTTTACACTTACCATTGAACATGAGTCATGTAACGACCGTAGTGCCCCCTTCATGGTCTGAGGGGCAGAGTGTATGACTGCCGCTCCAGCAGGAAATACACAAACTTGAACTTCCATTGTGTGTGTGTATTCAGGAACCGCTAGTAACTTCAAGCTGGAGGAGGAGGAGGAAGCAGCAGGCAATATACAGGAGGAGAAGCACAAGGATGACAAATTCCTCACCAATCCACGGAGGGAGGTAGAGGTTATCTTGAGGTTATCTTGAGTTGATTTCGTGGCATTTTTTTAGTGTCCCCGCGGCCCGGTCCTCGATTAGGCCTCCACCCCCCAGGAAGCAGCCCGTGACAGCTGACTAACTCCCATGTACCTATTTCCTCCTAGGTAACAGGAGCATAAGGAGAAAGAAACTCTGCCCATCGTTTCTCCCCGGCGCCCGGGAACGAACCCGGGACCACAGGATCACGTTTCCAGCGTGTTGTCCGCTCTGCCGGCCGGCCCCCTTATGGGGAGAGGTGGAGATGCTAAGAAAAAGAGAGGCAACTTAAGGTAAAACAGGCACACACACACACACACACGGCCTCGCGGCTGAGTGGAAAGCGTTTTAGGGTCGTAGTCCTAAGGTCCCGGGTTCAATCTCTGGCAGAGGCAGAAGCAAATGGGCAGTTTCATTCTAGTGCACCTGTTCACCTAGCAGTTAACAGGTACCTGGAAGTTAGACAGCTGCTACAGGCTGCTTCCTGTGTGTGTGTACTGACCTATTTGTACTCACCTATTTGTGCATGCCGAGGTTGGGCTCTGACTCTTTGGTCCCGCCTCTCAACTGTCAATCAACTGGTGTACAAGTTCCTGAGCCTATTGGGCTCTATCATATCTACATTTGAAACTGTGTATGGTTTCAGCCTCCGCCACATCACTGCCTAATGCATTCCATATGTCAACCACTCTGACACTGAAAAAAATTCTTTCTAATATCCAATGTCATTCCATGTGTGTGTGTGTGTGTGTGTGTGTGTGTGTGTGTGTGTGTGTGTGTGTGTGTGTGTGTGTGTGTGTGTGTGAGCGCGTGTTAGAGATAAATATATGTAGTAGACATAATAGAGGAAAAATAAATTGATTAAAAAGACTGGGTCCAAGAGCTAATAGCTCGATTCTAGAGATACAAATAATAAATTCACACCCACACGGAGCAAACCAGGACAGATCTGAGTAACCAGTCAAGTACCGCAAGGCTCACCATTAGCACCCAATTGTAACTTGCTACTTGTTTATGTAAATGATCTTGCCGAGGAAGTGGATGATTCTACGTTGATGTTCACTGGACAACGAACAGCTCATAAAAAGAAATAAGATGTATGACGATTGCGAAATATTGCAGTCACAAAAGTACAGGAATTGCCTGAAAGATGGCTGTTAGACTTTAGTCTCATTAAGTGTAAGGAAATGATAGTGAGAAAGCGAGAAGCCCACAAATCGGAGAAAACTGCATACCGGATTTTTTTTTTTTAGTAAATTTCGGAGTAAATATAACACAACGTCTGCACATATAACAACAAAATCCCATCAGCAGTATGCAACACTGGAAAATATCTGAATATATCACCAAAATGTGGCTCATGAGGCATTAGGATCCTGCATGAAACCCATATCTAAGGAATCACAAGATAAATCTCTCAGAAGGTTGAGTGAAATGCACAATGCTGTCCCCAGAACTGAGAGGGCTGAAATACTAGACCAAGGAAACAATGCTATACATCAGGTAAGATCCAAAAAAAGGTGACATGATTGCAACGTAAAAGATCCTCAGATGAATTGACGAAGTAGATATAGTAGAACAGTCTGGAAGGTGTAACAACGAAACAGGAGGCTGTTGATGCAAGTTATGGACGCAAGCGAACCATAAGTAAATATTTCTTTAGTGTAAGACTAATAAGGAAGCGGAACTTAGTTACGAGGAGGAGGATGAAAATGAGTTCAATACCTCAGATTTAAGTGTTGACATGAAACAAAAATGAACAGGTCATGTACCAATGCATTAAACGATAGACAGCTGAAAAGAACAAAGGACTGGACAGGAGAAGTTCAGGTCTGTAAAACAGTTAGATAAAAACTTGTGAAAGTCACCTCCATCCAAAACATTAAAACCAGATTCCACAAGGAATTCGTGTTGGAGTTGCTCTGGCGCCGCCAGAGGGTGCTGACGTCGGGCTTGAGCTGTCAGTGTCGTTTGGCGTTGCTGAGTGGTGGTTAGCTGTGGGAGGTGTGGGGCACCCGCTGGTCGGGGCTCCCCCTGGCGGTATGGCCGCCAGGGGGGAGCCATAGGGGGGGGGGCATGGGTGTTACAGCTCCCTACACCCATGACCCCCCCCCCCTAGAGTTCACACCCCAGGGAAGCCTGCACCAAGAGGTCAGTACAGATGACCTCCGGTTAAAAAAAAAATTCCTGGGTTAGTCTTAGTCAGCATAGGTTCAAGTAGGTAATATTTCAGGATACTCTTGTCAGGCAGGGTGGTGGAAGGAGACCACAGATTCCTTGTGTAAACATACAGGGATCTCCCCCTTTTAGCCAGGTCAAAGGTCAGTCACACACGTAATTAAATACTCTTCTCTTGAACAGGGTATGGTGACTGTCAAACAAGATTAATGAGTATTCTTGAGTGTTTGTGCCTGTGTGGCCGACCTCGTCTTGGTGTAGGGTGTAGATAGCACAATAAATCTCCCCCCCCCCCTTTGTGAGATGTATATAGAGGTCCTGTAGTGATTTAGAGAGACAGGCTTCCCTGGGGTGTGAACTCTAGGGGGGGGGGGTCATGGGTGTAACAGTGTTGTCGAAGGAAGTGCGTCAGGGGGCCTCTGCTCCTGTTCCGCTTGGTGTGGGCTCTGGGGCGCCTCCGGAGCTGCCCTCCGCGGGGCTCGTCGAACAGTGCACGCCCTAGTGGGCGGGCCAGTGTGCGACCCGCTGTGCAGCCTTGTGTGCTTCCATGGAAACCCTTCCCTTTCATCCTCCCGTCCGGCGAGGTGATCGAAAGATCTACGACATTTCTGTGTTTTAAGTTTGATGACCTAGTGCGTCCTGTTCCTTGGTGACCACCTACCATCTGGGTTCCGCAGGCGCAGTGTTTCGTCATGGATGTGCCGGATTCGATGCCTCGGCCTACTGCGCCTCTTGGATGTCCGCTTGCTGAAGGCGACCAACTTTAATGGAATGCTTATTGCTTACGTTTTCCGGCTCGGGAGTACCCGGAGAAGTATGAGTGATTCGTGTGGTTGGTTTATGTCTATGTGTTGTTTCCCCGGTGCCTACATGCACAGGTGAGTGTCCTTGTCTGTGCGTGTGTGTGGTGTGGATGTCTGTTCCTGGCTCCTGCGTGGCCTGTTATGTTGTGTTTGCGTTTGTTTTGTGCTTTACCTTCGGTATGTGCATATGGTTATTTCTTTGTCTTTGTACTTGCTTTATTCTTTGTACATATTTTATGTTATTTATGTTATAATATGTTCTTGATGCCCTCATTTATGTCCGGTTATGCTCCTTTGTGTGCAGGGTCGGACTGCCCGAGCTTGTGTTTTCATTTACTCCCCTTTTCTGTTCTAGGGGTGGTTGGCTTCAGCACATTTGTTGTAATTTTTTTTTATTTTTCTTATGCATTTTTGTTATTATCCTTATGTCATTTATTTCTTGTGTGTTATATGCATTTTCTGCCCCATGCTGTTTGTGGGTTTCTTTGCTTGTGTCCTGTGCTTTCCTGTGACCCGTTGTATGTATTTTGTGTTTGTTTCATGGTGCTTGCTATAGGCACGTTTGTTTGTATTTATTTGCTTTTTTTGCTCTTTTTTCTCTGTTTTTGTACTTTGTTTTATATATATATATATATATATATATATATATATATATATATATATATATATATATATATATATATATATATATATATATATGTGTGTGTGCGTATATCACGAAATTAAACACGTGATTTAAAATGTGACAATGTCAGACCACGGAGGAAAAATGAAACAGGAATTTCCTTAAGTACTTTCGTATATTAATACATCTTCAGAAGGAGTGATTTTACAGATCGAGTGCTGGACATAAATAGGCAGGAGAGAAAGGTAAAGTGAGGTGAGGTACAATCGATTAAGTCACCCAAAAGATGGCACGGGCATGAATAACCCGTAAAGGTAATTATAGCATACAATAGTAAATATATACACTGAATTTTTTTCCTCCGTGGTCTGACATTGTCATATATAGAGATATATATAGAGATATATAATAGAGATATATATATATATATATATAATATATGTAGATAGATATATATATAGATATATATATATATATATATATATATATATATATATATATACTGTATATATATATACGGTATATATATATATATATATATATATATATATATAGATATATATATATATATATATATAATATATATATATATAATATCGTACCTAGAAGCCAGAACAAACTTCTCGGCCTACTATGCAAGGGCTGATTTGCCTAATAAGCCAAGTTATGTATTATATATATATATATATATATATATAATATATATATATATATATATTATATATATATATATATATATATATTGTGACGGTAACGTGTTGGAATGGTGGTCGGCAGCCTTCCAAATAGCAGATGTCAATGCTGGGCCACATACATTTAAGTTATAAAAAAAAAGAAAAAAAAAAGAGTGACTGCTTGTCTAATAATCTGTGGTAAGGTAAGATACACGAAAACACAAAATTTAAAAAAGTACTTTATTTATCTAGAAAACAAAATAAAATAAAGACAATTCCTTGGCATTTAAAATAATGTAAAAGAAAAACACATAAAATATATATAACTAATTGAAAAGGGGGAACTGGTTACGTTAACAAAGATAAATGGTGCTGGGAATATATGCACTAGCTATAACCTCTTATTTGATCACACGAGGGGGTCAAATTAGGTGTTCACAGCAGGAGCACGAGATATATTCTGGCTGGAGAGCTGCAATGGACTCCAACAATGACTGGCGATGATTGTGTTTGGCGTGGAGTGGGGGTGGGTGTGTTGGGTAGCGGCCAATGAGAACGCAGGACGCCGCAAGTCGCTAGTTTGGCTGGGAGCAGCAGTTGGCAGGTCGACCAGGTGTGCAGAAGTGGGGGGAAGGAGGGAGTTGCAGGTGCGTGTGGCTGTCTTGATATATACGTTAAGCCACTATAAAACGTATCTTGCATATTGTTGAGAACGTGATGAAGTAAGAAAATAGCAGGCTCAATCTCTGGGAAGAGATTATCGTTCACAACTCTCCCCCGAAGCCTGCGGTTCTGGTTGAGTCACGTTCACGGGAGGTAGAGTGGGAGGTGGAGCTGCCTCTACCTCAGTGACGCTGGAGAGGGTGTCTGATATGATGTAGTCAGACTCTGGGTGTGGCAATCTTGAGGGAAAATGATGTAGCTGGCAAGCCCATTATAGAAGTAGTCGATGGTTGAGTTGGGCTGTCTGTAGGAAATGAAGATGGTTGTGGTCCATGTAGATGGTGGTGGACTGAGTACTTTGCGGGTATGGAGCAAAGTGTGGCCCGTTCAGGATGGCGAGTAGCTCCTTGTTGCTCGTGGTGTCGTTTATGGTAGTTGGTATGTAGAGTCTCATCGCCTCGTTGTACCAGGTCACCCACGTTGCCGGTACCACTGGCGTCACTATGGAGGATGGGAGACTTGATATCTGGCGATGTGAGAGAAGTATTAGAATATGATAAAGGAGCACAATTATGCTGTTGAAAATGATGGTGAAAGTCAGTAAGGATTTCCGAATTAGAAAGCGCTGTCTCAGTGTCAGTGCTTTCGGAAGGAGCGGCAGGGAAGGTCTCACTGTGGCTGTATGGACCTGTAAATGAGGTGAAATTGGTTAACACAGTGGGAGGAACCCCATGGTAGGGCTTGAGTAGATTGATGTGGCACAGCTGGGTCTTCCGCCGCCTATCGGGGGTCTCGAGAACGTAGTTGAAGTTGTTTCGGCACTCCTTAACACGGTAGGGTCCTGAGAACCTGTTCTGTAAAGGAGAACCTGGGATAGGGAAATAGGCAAGCACTAAGTCTCCTGGTTTAAACTTCCTTACTTTACAGTGCTGGTCGTAACGAGTCTTCATCCTCTCCGGCTTTCTGTAGGTTGTTGCTGGCAAAGGAATGGACCCTCTCAAGAATGTGGCGGAGGTTTTGAAGATACTGGGGCACATTCTGATGCTCACTGAAGGTGGCATCACGTAGAGAATCCTTGAAAGCCTTGAGAGGTGTACGGACTTACNCTTCGGTGTAGGTTGCAACAGCAAATCTCCCCCTCCCCTTTTGGGTGTATATATGGTTCTGAAGGAGAGTTAGCCAGAGAGAGAGTGTGGGACACCAGGGTCCAGAGTGGGTCTGTGAAGAATATCACACAGCCAGGGAGAGACACAGTGAATCCGCTGGATGGAGAGACAGAGGTCTTAAAGTAATGTTTGTGATCTTGATACGTTTCCATGTCTGAATACTTTAACAATTGCCAGTAGTGCCAGTGTTAGAGTAGGGCTTATACACACACACACACACACACACACACACACACACACACACACACACACGCACGCACACACACACACACACACACACACACACACACACACACACCAAAACGCCAAAATTATGAGAAGGATTAAGACAGAGGAGGACAGCTTGAGACTTCAAGAAGACCTGGACAAGCTGCAGGAATGGTCGAACAAATGGCTGTTAGAGTTTAACCCAAGCAAATGTAATGTAATGAAGATAGGGGTAGGAAGCAGGAGACCAGATACAAGGTACCTTTTGGGAGATGAAATACTTCAAGAGTCAGAGAGAGAGAAAGACCTGGGGGTTGATATCACGCCAGACCTGTCCCCTGAAGTTCATATCAAGAGGATAACATCAGCAGCATATGCCAGGTTGGCTAACATAAGAACGGCCTTTAAAAACTTGTGTAAGGAATCTTTCAGAACATTATATACCACATATGTCAGACCAATCCTGGAGTATGCGGCTCCAGCATGGAGTCCCTATCTAGTCAAGCATAAGACTAAACTGGAAAAGGTTCAAAGGTTTGCCACCAGACTAGTACCCGAGCTGAGAGGTATGAGCTACGAGGAGCGACTGCAGGAATTAAACCTCACTTCGTTGGAAGACAGAAGAGTTAGGGGGGACATGATCACCACATTCAAGATTCTCAGGGGAATCGACAGGGTTGATAAAGACAGGCTGTTTAACACAAGGGGCACACGTACTAGGGGTCACAGGTGGAAACTGAGTGCCCAAATGAGCCACAGAGATATTAGAAAGAACTTTTTTAGTGTCAGAGTGGTTGACAAATGGAATGCATTAGGAAGCGATGTGGTGGAGGCTGACTCCATACACAGTTTCAAGTGTAGATATGATAGAACCCAGTAGGCTCAGGAATTTGTACACCAGTTAAATGACAGTTGAGAGGCGGGACCAAAGAGCCGAAGCTCAACCTCTGCAAGCACAACTAGGTATGTACACACATCTTCAGAGCCAACATACATACAACAAAAACTAAATAATTAAAAAACTATCAAAATCTGTTAAAAATATAGCTAAAAATCTGGAACAAATCTGAAACTGACTAAACTGTCGTTTTTTTTACGGAATCCACCAATCCGCTTAAAATACGACGGATTAGTTGAAAATTAAAGCACCATAATACTTACGTTTTCTCTCAAACGTCCTCAAAAGGTTGTAAGTAAAGTTGCTTGGATTTCTGTGTTGCTGGTCAGGGGTAACAGTTGCATTTCTAACGGAGTAACGGAATTGAGAAAATGGGTTACGTTGATATCTAGCTCATTGCCTTTCACTCCGTAAAAAACACAGCTGTTTGGACTAACTAGAAAGTCCCTAACCCAGGCAACACGCCCCTCGAAGCCACGCATAGAAAACGGCAATATATGTGCTGAAAATTTTGCTAATACGTCGTATTCTTAACGAATTGGTTGAGTGGGTGCAAAATGTGAGGTCTATGGTGATAGCATTAGGCAAGGCGAGCGGGAGCTTCAGGGAGGGACGAGGCCTCACCTCCCTCAGAGAAAATAGTCCGGTGTTGCAAGGGTGTGATTGGCATGAAGGGCTTGCAACGGGCCGGGGCCTGTGTTGCACTCTCTAGCCTCTGCAGTGTTCCTTGTGCTTGTGGAGGGGGGAGGGAGAGGGAAGGGAGGGGGGAGGAGAACGTAAGGGGAACAGTGTGTGAGGTGGACAGACAGAGAGAGAGAGAGACAGAGACACGGAGAGGAGACAGAGGGAAGGGAGAGGGAGGGGGTGAGGGACGAAGTGTGAGAGGGGGGGGGGGACGGGAGGGGGACGGGAGGGGGGAGAGAGAAAGGGGGCCAGCGTACGAGCCTGGGTGGCATCTTGAGGGTCGGAGGGTACAAACTGCATTGCAATTCATCATTGTTGCATGCATTTATGCAAAGTACAAACATGCGGCCTAGCACAAATAATCCTAATCATTTTTCTCTTTTATTTTTCGTAAAGATGATGGACAGAAGCACAGGAGAAGGAAGAGCTGAAGAAAAGTGGAAAATCTTGCACGTTTGACAGCAGTTGCAGAGACTCTGCAACGTGCTTAATACACACCCGAGGTGCTAATTATGCATCACCACACACTCAGACTCATGCAGTCGCATCCCAGATATGTCCAACACACCAAACAATCCTCCAGACGTATCCTACAAGCACACAACGCTGATCAATATTCCCAAGTGCATGTAAAGGCACCAGAGTCCATCCAAACACCCGAAAATGACCGCTCCTCAAGCACATCAAAACACAAGCAAACATACACACCATAACGCCGGCTGCACATCCAAATGCATAAAAACACATATACAAAAAAACACACCCAAACACCCACACAAAGAAGCACGAGAACTGCAGCATCAGAGACAAGGAGCAGAGGGCGAGGAGGAGGGGTGATGGGGAGAGTGTGGGTGAATGGGGGAGCACACGTGCCCCAGCTCTGCACCCTCAGGGCTAACCACAACAGCAGCGTAAATCATTCAACAACCCCGCCCTTTCTACACACACGTCTTCCCCCACCCACCCCTCCCCCTCCTCCTCCTCCTTCCCAATAGTCCAATCATACACAGATATACCTTCCATGCTCCCCTTCCCTTCCAATCGCCAGCGAGCCCCGCCCCTTAAGTGTTCTTCAACTATTCTCCCTCCCACCTCGATCCCATCTACTTCTCTCCGTCATGCCTTTCAACCTACCCCGACTATCCATCATACACTTCAAATTCAAATAACCATCCGCCAGCCACTAGCCACATCCTCTACCCCACCATCCTCTCAGAACACATCATATATACTGATCTCATTCTAACAATCCCCCCCCCACCACATATCCTAACTACTTCTCCCTATCCTAAAAGCTCTATCCACTCTAACAAACAGCTAACAAAAACTCTAACAAACAGCTCTCTTCCCCAACAAATACTATATACCCTTCCAACACACACCTACTCAAAAAACAAAAACAACATGTGGGAGAAATTAAAAAAGAAAAAGTAGGATGTGCGATTTAAAGAAATGTCCACAAAGACAGATGGGATTACAAAGAAAATGAGCTCAGGGAACACACACACACTCAGATATTCCGGATGTAAGTACACTTACAGAAATAAAATTTTGTGATGTCGAAACAAATGCAAATGTTCTTTGAGGATTTTCATTTAGTAGGAGAGAAGGAAGAGAGAAGGAAGAGGGAAACTAACTCTGTAGGGCGAAAAAGTCAAACTGAAGGATCAACAAAATGGTAATCCCAGATATTGAAGGATGCAATGGCTATAAGACAACCATCATAAGTAAATACTAACAAGGATACTATCCTTGCACTAAATGATATAAGACCCAGAGATGACAAAGATGACAATGTCATTATTTTAATAATGAAATTACTATTATTATACAAATAGTTGCAAGTTGCAACAATAGTTTCAGTTGCAAGTAAGATTGGATCTTAATTATTAGTCATGAAGGACTTCAGCCACGATATGATAGACTGGGAGATCTGAGAACTTTACGGAGGCTGGACCAAGGTGGAGTTGAACTGCTGAAGGCGGGAGGAGCAAGAAACTTTCCAAGCCAACATGATCCGATTATCGCTTTGAATGTGTCAAGCTTCTGATCCCCTTGAGAATGACAGATCAGTGAGCGACATCTTTGGGCATCTGAGGAGAGTAGGAAAATGCAACCCATCCTCCTGTTTAGATAGTACTTCTTGTAACTTTGTGCACCATAGTACAAACATTGACGTAAAAGGCAATTGGACAACAGAATTTGGTGCTATTCACTTTATAGTCCAAAAAAATGCCAAAAAACAAACTTATTTAGTCCTAGGTACAGTATAGCACATATATGTACTATATTAGGCCTCAGATAGCGTGTATCAGGCCTAGAAAGATTACGTTAGTTTAGGTTGTCTTTACAACATCAATACAAAACCTTATCCGGTTTGTCCAAATTCAATAATAACGATTTCAACTTGCCTAATTGTCCATTACGTCATATATGTACTATGGTCCTCATCGTTACTATAGGCACCAACTAAACAGGAGGATGGACTGAAAAATGACATGCCCAAAAAAATGTTTAAAGAGGAAAAAATGTCTCAAAGCTTGCATTCTACAGACGAAATTGTGAATAAATACAATTTCTATCACAAATACCTTGGGGTACACAGAATTCAGTGGGCGCAGCCCGTCCTCCTAAGGTTTCAAAACGTCAAGAAAACGATTAATTTAAAGAGGTCTCTCCTAACCTAACAGACCAAGCCAGAGGACCCAAAACAGAAAACGGAACAGTACATCAATTCCGCCAGCAGCTTCCATTTTCTAGTACGACGTTTTTTGGCATTATGTAACGCATACGAGCGAAAAGTGACGTTATTTGTAAGGTTGGTGGACGACCACACTGAATATGATATACTTCCTCAAATATGTTGGGAAAGTTTTAAAAATGTTTCCAGTTACAGAAAAAAGACAGTGAAAGACACGCGAAAAACTTTAAATTCAGGATGACAGGAAGCAGAGTGCATGCTCACCACGGCACACTCACAAGGGACAGCTTAACAACAGAGAGCAACAGAACTTTCAGCTCCATTCAGCGACTTAATTGAAATCAAAATGTTGCACAAATATATATGCAATGTTGACAATACACTTGTTGATATTATATTTAGGTTCTTAGCTGTTTATTCTTATATTTTTTTGAACTTGTAATGATTAAGAATTTCCGAGTTTGTGTTGGACGTCCAGTAGTTTGTGTTGGACGTCCCAGTAGTTTGTGTTGGACGTCCAGTAGTTTGTGTTGGACGTCCAGTAGTTTGTGTTGGACGTCCCAGTTGTTTGTGTTGGACGTCCAGTAGTTTGTGTTGGACGTCCAGTAGTTTGTGTTGGACGTCCAGTAGTTTGTGTTGGACGTCCCAGTTGTTTGTGTGGGACGTCCAGTAGTTTGTGTTGGACGTCCAGTAGTTTGTGTTGGACGTCCAGTAGTTTGTGTTGGACGTCCAGTAATTTTGTGTTGGACGTCCAGGAATTTGTGTTGGACGTCCCAGTAGTTTGTGTTGGACGTCCAGTAATTTTGTGTTGGACGTCCAGTAGTTTGTGTTGGACGTCCAGTAGTTTGTGTTGGACGTCCAGTAGTTTGTGTTGGATGTCCAGTAGTTTGTGTTGGATGTCCAGTTGTTTGTGTTGGACGTCCAGTAGTTTGTGTTGGACGTAGAGTAATTTTGTGTTGGACGTCCAGTAGTTTGTGTTGGACGTCCAGTAGTTTGTGTTGGACGTCCCAGTAATTTTGTGTTGGACGTCCAGTAGTTTGTGTTGGACGTCCAGTAATTTTGTGTTGGACGTCCAGTAGTTTGTGTTGGACGTCCAGTAGTTTGTGTTGGACGTCCCAGTAGTTTGTGTTGGACGTCCAGTAGTTTGTGTTGGACGTCCAGTAGTTTGTGTTGGACGTCCAGTAGTTTGTGTTGGATGTCCAGTAGTTTGTGTTGGACGTCCAGTAATTTTGTGTTGGACGTCCAGTAGTTTGTGTTGGACGTCCAGTAATTTTGTGTTGGACGTCCAGTAATTTTGTGTTGGACGTCCAGTAGTTTGTGTTGGACGTCCAGTAGTTGGTGTTGGACGTCCAGTAGTTTGTGTTGGACGTCCAGTAATTTTGTGTTGGACGTCCAGTAGTTTGTGTTGGACGTCCAGTAATTTTGTGTTGGACGTCCAGTAATTTTGTGTTGGACGTCCAGTAGTTTGTGTTGGACGTCCAGTAATTTTGTGTTGGACGTCCAGTAATTTTGTGTTGGACGCCCAGTAATTTTGTGTTGGACGTCCAGTAATTTTGTGTTGGACGTCCCAGTAGCTTTGCTTTCAGAGCCACGGCATGTTGTGTTGGGTTCGAGAGTAGTGTAACACCTGCTACCATGTAACATAACCTACCTGTTACCGCTGTACCGCTGTAGCTGCTCTTAAGTACTCGTACTGCTGCTCTTAAGTATATTTCCTTATAAAATATTAACTTTAATTACAGTTGAGGGTAACCTGATCATGCTGACTATTAATTCCATGGTTGTAGGGGTCAGTCTTAGTCTCACACAGAACCAATGGTACTGGCAAGGAAATGCTTAAGCTCAGTTCAAAGGAGAAACACCGGCTGCCACCACCCCATTACATTCGTTACTACGAGAGTATTGATGATTACTAATTAGTGGATTGCCAGTGGTTTATGTGAAAAAACTACCGCGCACTTTTTGTAAGACTTTAGGTTCGATGTAGACTTAGTTTATGTATCCAACCAAAGGTTTTGTTAATTACTGCTGAGAGATTTCTTCTTTTGATGCAATCAGTTACTGAAAGTTACATTAAACAATTTAATGCTGGATAATTTTGGAAGGTTCTAACAAGGAGGTTCAACGTAGATGACAATGGGGGAGAACCAGACACACACAAAGACGGAAATTAACAAGATTTTATTTAATCATAATTATGATATTCACCAAATATCCCTAAGCTACTCCCATCCTACACTGGAAATGGTAAGTCATTTAGACCTGGACAATAACATCAGAGATATCACACGTTACCTCATGACCCCGGCCTCCCAGCTGGTGGAGAGTTACTACCCTCTACCCGGCTTATTGACGACACAGACCTGCTCCTGTTACTATCTTAAGATGCTCTGAATTTGATCAAGGTTAACATGGGCCCTGACCTCTCCCAGGAGAAGGGGCCAGGTTTTCCTGGGTATTACAGTTCTTTTGTGTTAGGGCTATCGGTAATTTTCTGTTTAGGTAAGAAAAAATTCAATTCCCTTATAATCTCAGCAGATGTAGTTTAATCACCTAATAAGTTTCACTGCTTATTAGGATCCGGTTTTGTTGTCTTTTCAAAATATTTGATGTTCTAAATCCCAACAAAGATGCTTTTCTTAATGCTGCTTCAGGATGTTGGGTGAAAAACGTGAAATTTTGGTTTTCTGTTTTCTCTAATACTCTCTCTAGGTTCGTGCCTCGGCTCATTACCCCGTGTCTCATTGTCTCTGATGCCTCTTCCATGATGTTGCTATTACCCATTTTTAGACCCGAATGATTTGTGATTTTTGCACAAAAAATATTATTTTCTTCTGAATTTCATCGAAGGTACTTTCGGAAGCGTATGCGGTCAAATAGGGAGGGAATGGGGCTGAGGAGAGAGAGAGAGAGAGGGAGAGGAGAGGAGAGGGAATGAAAGAGAAATGGGGGAGTGGGAAAACAGTTAGGGAGAAGGGTAAGGGTGAGAAAGGGAAGGCGGTAAGAAGAAGGGCGGGAGGGAGAGGGAGACAAGAGCCCAGGGCAGCATCTTAAGGGTCGCAGAGTACGAACTGCATTGAGATTCATCAGTCATACTCGCATGCATTCATGCAACACAGACATGCTGTCGAGCATTGAAAGCTCAAAATGGCCAAGCTTAATGACAGGAGCTAGTTTTTAAATGGACTTACTAACACACCAAACTCCACAGCGGGTACCACGAAGCGTGTGCATCAAATTGCATTTACATTTTTCCAAATACATCAAAAATTACTTTCTTATGCGCTAAAGCACAAGTCATAAAAAAAAACCCAAACCCATGTAAACGAACGAGAGCCACCAAACACCATCGTAAAGAAAATCGAACCTCACACATCATCCCCACACACGCTTGGATCTACTCGGTGGGAAACCAGCCCCCTTAATACATAATTCCTAGCCGACAAACTGAGATCAACCACCCCGAATAAAAATAATAAAATAAAATAAAATAATAGTATTAATAAAATAATAGGAATAATATTGACCCTTAAAATCACGAAAATAAACACGTGATTAAAATGTGACAGTGTCAGACCACGAGGAAAATTGAAACAGGAATTTCCTTAAGTACTTTCGTATATTAATACATCTTCAGAAGGAGTGGCTTTACAGGTCGAGTACTGGACATAAATGGCAGGAGAGAATGGTGGAGTCCACTCCACCATTCTCTCCTGCCATTTATGTCCAGTACTCGACCTGTAAAACCACTCCTTCTGAAGATGTATTAATATACGAAAGTACTTAAGGAAATTCCTGTTTCAATTTCCCTCCGCGGTCTGACACTGTCATAGTCCTCTATAGACGAATACTGTGTAGCAGTCACATATACACACTCCGATGCTTAATACATAGTTTGATTTCTGTTTA
>WNGS01000475.1:111514-123420 GCA_020271785.1 Procambarus virginalis
GGATAATACTTTCCAACGCAGAAATGAAGAAAAAAGCACGTATTGAGAACTATGCTCTTCAACGCAAGCAGAGCTAACTGCCATTGTTATGGCGTTAAGGTTTCTTGAACGGAACAATAAGGTGCAGTGATTTGCACCGATTCAAAAGCAGCACTACAAAGCCTAAGTAAAAATCAGGCAGAAAATCTTGCAATAGTCGCTGAAATTAAGAGAGCTGTGAGGGTCTTACCAATCAGGGAAGAGTCATCAAGTTTCTGTGGATCCCCTCCCATGGGATATGTGGAATGAACGAGCAGATGTGCTGCTGCTGAAGGCGCTGAGGAGACCATATTGAATACTTCATACCCAAGACTCTACTACAAATTAGAGGTATTGTCAGGCAACATCACCGTGACAAGGTAACTGAGGAAAGGAGGATAGAAGCACAAACCAGTGAATCTGTACGATGGTACAACATGGTTGCAGCTGGCAATCCCAATCATTATGGCCGAAGAGGAGGAGGACGAGGGAGAGAATCAGTAATAGCGAGAATCCGTCTGGATACAGATATCCATGGAGATATGGAATGGAAACAACAGTTGAGCAGCGAAGTTGCAGAATCTGTGGTGAGAGTGATGGACACCGCCTTGACCACTATCTACGTGAATGTGAACACCTGAGAACATCAGAAATATGTGTAGATTAATAAAACCCACATTGTTTGAGTTAGGAAAACACTATTGTCAAATATTGATACTGTTCTTAAAAGATTTCCCCATTTTGCACCCGCAAGATAACGTAAGCTTTTAAGGGTTGATAGATGTTAATCTTCTTGTTTGAGGAGCTGTTCACTTGAGACAGTTAAGCAAGTCCCAGCTGTGTCTGGGTACAAGTGACAGGATGAACAACCCCGCGGGTTTTCTTCCTATGGGGAGTGTTGTACATGCTGCTATGGCGGTGTGTCCACTCACAAGATGAGTGGCGCTGCCCAATAAACTCGCCCCTCGGGGCAAAATTTAAAAAAAATTAGCCTGCGGCAAAGAAATATGGTAAAGAACACTATACAGCTATACAGCATGAGGGATAAATCTAGCCAGAAGGGCCACATGTAAAGGGCAAAAAGCCAGTACAGAGAGTAATGCATGACCGGGACACACAGGAACCGGAAAAACATAATGAAATGACACCCACACATACAAACAGAACAAAACCGGAACGCCACAGGAACCGGGGAAACAATGCTACTAACCACATCCAAAAACACATGAGAAAACACCAGAACATGCAGGAACCAGCAAAAGAAACATAAAACACACACACAAACACAGACACCAGAAAACACACACACACACACACACCCAGCAGCACAAGAACACAACACAGGAAACCGTACATATAAAAGACACATAGGACACAAATCACAGTACGGTACGAACAAAACACAAAACAACGCCCAAATGGGGGCGAGCCAAGAAACATGGATATAAGACATACATATAGCAGACAAGGCAACAATTACAAAAAACAGGGAGTACACAAATCAAGCACAAGAACTATGCATATTTATACGGGAACTACTGCCCCAGAAAGTGCAAGCAGTAAGCCTCTCAAATCAGCATGACGTCATCGGACATCTGTCTATCAGCAGACGCACAAGGCTGAGGCATTAACTCCGGCACCCCATAAATAAAATCCCTTTGCCCGGGGCACCCAAATAGTAGAAGAGCACCACGGGATCGGACGTCATCCAGAGTGAGTTCCAAAGACTGAGACCCACGGACCACGTCCCAGGAGGCCGTGACCACAGACAGGGGTTCACCACTAGGGGGATTCGCAGTGGGAGGGACCCGCAGAGGACGCTGGTGCACCAGGGTCCCCACCACTGGGCACAATAGCCGAGGCCCCCTGGCCCCTCGGCTCACATTCTTCCTCAGCATTATGGCTAGGTCCCAATCATCAGGGGCAACCTCCCACTGTGGGGACCCAACAGCAGGAGATGCAGGGGGCGACACAGGAGGCAGCACATAGTCCCCACAGCACCGTCATCCACGGCGGGAGACGCTGTGGCATCAGACTCTCCCAACTCCACCCAAGCACACCACAAAGGGGAGATACACTCGGAACCCTCCTCGAGCGCTAGGAGAGAGGCTGCCGGTCGTGCAAGCTATCATCCCCACCATCCTGCATCACAACAGAACTCTCCGACGGGCGCGCCTTAAAAAGCACGGCCCTTGAGAACTGCAGCTTTCACAACCGGGGGCACTGGACCACACACCACAGGAGAAAGCCCCTCGGGGACATCCAGAGTGACAGGAGACACCGAATCCAGGAACAGAACAGGCAGGGGCGGCTGAGACGAGATGGGCTGGGGCAGCAGGTGTAGGGACGGCTCAGGCGGGGAAGCCGGCGGTGAAGGCATAGCCGCCCCAAGCCCCACGTCAACACCCACACCACCACCCACATGCATCCGCATCCAGGTGAGCCACAGGAACCAACACCAGGGCATCAGCCAGCAGGGACACAACACACATGCCAACACTTGGAGACAGGTCCTGCGCCGACAAAGCGGGAAAATCCTCTTCCTGGAAGAGGTTAACAGGGGTGACCTGGTGCTCCTCACACCCCGCAGCCTGGTGGCCCGGTAGGCCGCACCTGAATCATGTCGGGGGCTAGCCCGCGTGAAACACACGAATAGGGAACCCCAACAGCATGATGGAAGACGGTATAGGATCCCTGAGGCGCATGGCGAGAGTGCAGGTCCCACAAGGGACTCCCTTCCACCTCCCGGTGGGGACGGCGTTCATCCTCACATGAAGGACCCACCCAAAACGGGCAAAGTACCGTCATAGATGGTCGTCAGGGAACTCGAAAGGCGTCCAATGCACCGCAACGTATACAACAACATACATAGCAATCTGAGAAAGTCCCTGATCTACCATCACCAGGAAGTGACCTCTTTCACCCAGGAAGGGTGAAAGAGCGCCCATCGTAGCGCACGACGAGATCACGGTAAATTTCTGAGGAGCCGAACATTACAATTGCCCGCCTCCCAGCAAGCAGCTGCACACCACACACAGCCTCCACAGAAACATGTAACATATCGACTAACACCACTTCTACTGCCTGGTAGGAAGCATTCCCGGAAAACTCCAGGCCAATTGAGTCCTACACGATGACAGGGGGCACTGACCCCCACATTCTGCAGACCGTCACGGTGTAACACCACTATTTGTAACACCACCACAGTAACAAACTACTAAATATTATTGTATCCTAGACTATATTGATGGTGAGAAGTAAAGCAGAGGAAGGAATAAAAGTAGGAGGGATAAGGATGGGTGGATAGGTGGGAACGATTAGAAAAGGTGGACGGGAAGAGGGAACTCGTCAGTGGGGCAACAGAAAATGAGGGGCGCACGGGAAGGTGGGAGGTAGGATAAGGAAAGTCAAGGAGGAGGAAGGACGAGACAGGGGGATAGTGAGGAGGGGGTTGGAAGAAGCAGGAGGGGGAGAGTAAGTGGGAGTAGAGAGTAGCCTGAGGAATACTAATATATATACTGAGTAACACTTCATACCGGTTGCACTTGGTAACACTTTGTTATTGAACACTGTATTTATATTTTACGTAACTATGACATATAAACTGACATATGATGTACCACTGATGGTTACACCGGAACCAAAGGTACCCGTCCAAGGAAATACTACACAGGATTAACTACACTGCCACCATCTGCCTTGTCCATTAACTACATCAAGCAATAAGGCAAGAAACATTGCTTGACTGGGATAGTCCTCTTTTCTGACTGTCATTAATTATATCCAGAGGATAAGAGGATCCAGCAATTGACACAGACGGAAAGTTTAACATGAGTTTGTTGAGAACAAAATATGATATTCACCAACTATAAATCCCTACTCTTACACTGGCAAATGTTAATTTAGCCATGGAACAATACCATCAGAGATCACACTTTACCTTAAGACCTCTGTCTTTTCATCCGGTGGATTCACTCAGTCTCTCCTTGACTGTGTGATGTTCTACACAGACCCACTCTGGACCCTGGTTTCCGGCACTCTGTCTGGCTAACTCTTCCACAGGGGCATATATATACACACAAGAAAGGGGGGGAAGATTTGTTGTTGCTACCTACACCGAAGATGCAAGAGGACGGGCCACACGTGCACAAACACTCAAGAATTTTTCCATTAAGCTTGTTTGACATTCACCATACACTCGTCAAGAGAGGAATATTAATTACGGGTGTGGCTGACCTCGGACCTGGCTAAAAGGGGTAGATCCATGGATGTTTACACATAAGAATCTTGGGTCTAATTCCAATACAATGTTTGACAAGAGTATCATGAAATATTACATACTTGAAACTTGCTGACTAAGACTAACTCAGGAATTTTTAATCAACATACAAGATGATCCAGAGGTCATCTGGGCTGACCTCTTGGAGAAGGCTTCCCTGGGTGAGACCTCTTGAAGAAGGCTTCCCTGGGTGTGAACTCTAGGGGGGGATGTCATGGGTGTTACAACGGCCCCAGGGGCCCCGGGGGCCCCAAGGAAAAACACGACATGCAAGCCACATCTGCAGCTACACCCAGGCCCGCACACCACACCGGGTTGACAACAACTCAGGAAGTGATGTGGTGGAGGCTGACTCCATACACAGTTTCAAATGTAGATATGATTCCTGAGTCCAGTAGGCTCAGGAATCTGTACATCAGTTGACTGACGGTTGAGAGGCGGGACCAAAGAGCCAAACGTCAACCCTTACAAGAACAACAAGGTGAGTACACACACACACAACACTCTTAGTATTCCTGTACACAGCTCTACACCTGAGCGGCCAGTGAAAAACAAAAGGAAGACAGATATATTAGCTGTCATTTTTATTCTCAGCGTTGCAAATTCCTCTATATTCCTTCACCCTCTCTACTGTTATTTCCCCCCCCCCCCTAGGTCCCCTCCCACTGTGTCTCTATGTCTCTCCTTATATCCCCTCTCCCCCCCCCCACATGGATACCTTTTTATCTCCCCCACAGCTCTCAAGGTACCTCACTATCTCTCCCAAGTACCATGGGCACCTCCCCCCTCCAACCCCCTCCCATAGGCACCTCACCACCTCCCATCCTCCCTCCTCCTTTCCCTATGAGCACCTCTCCCCCTTCCCCCCCATGGGCAGGTCACCCCCACCTCCACATGGGCACCTCCCACCCCCCAAGCGCAGGTCACCCCTTCCCCCCTCTGGGGCACCTCCCCTCCCCCACATGAGCACATCCCCCCCCAGGGGCACCTCCCCCCAACACCTGGGAGGTGTTGTTACCAGGAGGTTGGAGGGCCGAGGCTGGGAGCGGTGTTTTGCACGGCTTGCAACACATCGCCTCTTGCATTATTTTATATTTATCGGGTAAATGGAATATTTTCTTGTTGTGTTTAAAGATGTATTGTTGGAATATGATGGTTGGCGAGAGTGATAGTATGGTGGGTGGCACGGGTGGTGGGTGGCACGGGTGGTGGGTGGCACGGGTGGTGGGTGGCACGGGTCGTGGGTGGCACTGGCGGTGGGTGGCACTGGCGGTGGGTGGCACGGGTGGTGGGTGGCACGGGTGGTGGGTGGCACGGGTGGTGGGTGGCACTAGTGGTGGGTGGCACGGGTGGTGGGTGGCACGGGTGGTGGGTGGCACGGGTGGTGGGTGGCACGGGTGGTGGGTGGCACTGGTGGTGGGTGGCACGGGTGGTGGGTGGCACGGGTGGTGGATGGCACTGGTGGTGGGTGGTGTTACCACCCTTGAGACTAAATAAGGTTCTTCTCCCAGCAGTGTTACAAATAATATTATATCGGCCTTGCCAACACTTGTCTAGGGGTAGTGATACTACGCTGCATAAAATGGGGAACAATATATTTATGCTAAGGGGGACAAACATAACATTTAAATGGTACGTAATAAAGCCAGAAATATTCTCAAGCATGCATTATCATAAATAAAACTCCTTATTGAGCCAAGAGCAATATCACCAGAACATGAATACACAAAGGGAATATACACAATCATCTAACCAGAGAGTTAGCCTAATAATAGCTAAAAATAACAGACACCAATGACTTAACTTAATACATGACTCCTTTCGACAAACGCCTCCACGCTACTGCCGGAATGCTGGCTTTGCCAGGACGGCGTCCACCATAATATCAACTAACTATCCACATAACATTGTGGAAATTCTAATAATAAATTGTAGTACTAATAATCAAGACATTATTAATCTTAAGAGTAAACAATGACATTCTGTTAACAATAGAATTTAATGGCAACTAAATATTTGAATTAAATCAAGGTTAAATCATAAACACTCGCTTGACAACACATTCCCACGCTAGTCACATTCCCAACCTGGTCAACTGCCGACACAGGAACCAACATGAAAATTCTAACACAAAAGCCTCATACAATATAATGCAACTCAGGCACACTACAGTATGCTATAATATATAATATACAAAATCTCATATCATACAACTGGATGCTATATTAATTAGAGAATAAGACAATACAGTAATAGAAGAATCAAGAGTAATGATAGAATCTAGCAAGGTTCGTAACATCCCTCCCGTCCCCTAAGAAAAAATGAAATTAACTGAAGGTTGATTTCATTTTTCGACTGCATGAAATATCACATGAAAATATACAACATAAAAATACTTCAACTAAATCAAGTACAAAGCAATGAAATTTCACACAGTAAAAAGAAAATACAAAATTTACATACTTCTTATTGTGGGAAAAACCTGCTGTGATTGATATAAGAGGAGACTACCAGGGACTTGTACTGAACTAAATTAAAAAATTACTGTATGCAAATTAATTCAACTAAAATCTCTAGCTAGGGTCGTAAATCCTAGCTCCTCTTTTCCTAATGACAGATAATGGGCTGTAAGGGGCAGGTGGGGTGAGTGAATTAGTTGATAGGTTGATTGCAGTTCCACGTCCACCTGCCAACAGGTATCTCACATCAGCTTGTATTTTATACAAGGATAAGATTTTATAATTCAGTTATATAACTAAACACTGGCTCTGTTTAAATCAGAGATTTAAACATACACAGTCTAGCCTAGCACCTTAGCAATTAACAGCCAATACACTTATACTTTAAACAACTTAAATTGTAAATTGTAAAGTATGATAAATGACCTAAATATGGTCTAAGTACTGTTACTGAGTACTAAAATTATATTCAATTAAATGAACTTATATGATTACTTAAAAAATAACTAAGCAAGCAATTGTTAACTTAATTTATATATTCAAGTATATGCAATGTATATGATCAATGTATATGATTAAATACAGTCAGCTTGTTGAATCTCTTCCTACACTCTGGACACTCATGAGTATTTGTTTACTTATTGTGACAATCTTCTGACACTGGACACTCATGAGGTTCAGAGCTTGGATAAGATTCTGCTGTACCACAATATTAATAATAAACTCACAGAAATATGAGGCGTTGCCTCGCCTTTTTACCGACTATCAGTCTTATAGAATATTAATGTTATACTAGCTTTAATTGGCCAACTAATACGCTACAGTAATAACATTCAATAAACTTAGCTGAAGCCGGGTGCCTGTCTGACAAAGTGTGCCAGACTGAAGAACTCTCTTGGCGAGTTTAGGCACGATATTTTAGATTACAGCGTTGCTGTTTTGACGTACGAGTAGCGTTGCTGTTTGACGTACGAGTAGCGTTGCTACGGATATTGGACTGCGTTGCAGAAGATAACAATGAAGATTAGGGATGAGATTAGGGATGAAGGTGGAGACCGCGTCACTAAATGCTCCACTTCACTCTTATTTTACATAAATGTTCTAGGATTTTCCTTGTTGATATATTGTCCAGGTACTCCCCCAGTTCTAGAGAGTGTTCACTGGTGATAATGATATTAGATAAGGTGTCCTCAGCAAAAATGTTCGCTAAGGGACCGTCACGTGTACACTGTTGTGTAAACATACGCGTTCTGCCCCGGGCTGTGGTGGGCGCTTCTCTCCCGAGATGCCTCCCCCCATCCCCCTTGAGGGGTACTTACAATGAATATTGATTGATTATTTTTACAGTCTAGACTTATGATTGAGATAAGATGTGATTATAATAAATATGATATAGGATTTAAAGATTATAAGTAGTACTTGATAATACCACTGACTCTTAATAAGGATTCGATTTTATCTCTACCGGATACTACGTCATGTTCCAATAAATTTTTAATTAACAAATCCTTCTAGAAGCTTCTGGATCCTTGAGAGATCATGCACAAAGTCACGTAGGCATCTATAGGGCCCTATGGCGTACGTGATCATAGTGGCATCATCTAGGATCAAGCTATATATAATGAATCTATTGTGATTCTGATATGATTCTGATTTGATATAGATATGATATAGATATGATTTGATATGATATTGATATGATATAGAAATAATACATTTCTTAGATGATTATTAGATATGGTGGGTAAAAATTTCCCACATCTTCCAGAGGGAGAGAACTGGCACAGAGTCCTATACTAAGGACAGTAGTAACCATATGTATTTATTTACTCTCCATCGGATTGATAATACAAGTGCAAATTTTGCTTGCACTTTTGTGCGGCTGTCCGTTGTGGACGATTGTGCCTGTTAGGAGTCTGTGGGTCATGTGTAGTTAGAAGGTCTTGAGGTCTCTCAGGATCTAACTGCAGCTGGCTCACTGATTCCATGTGGATGAGTTTGTCCAATGTCTTCAGGGAAGTTGTTCCTTTAGACAGGATCTTGACTATTCTCAAAATCCCCTGGCTATCTGGATGGACTGAGACAACTTTACCTAATGGCCAGTCAGCCCTAGGGCCATCACTGTCTACCAAGACAATATCGCCAGGTTGGAGATTAGATATATTATGTGGGACATTGGCCCCATAGTGATGTTCTCGTAGAGATGTAAGATATTCTTTTGTCCAAACATCATTCCATTTTTGGATTATGCTGGACAGATGCTTATACCCCTGAACCAACTCGCTCTGACTCACATATGAGGGATCTCTGATCTCATCATCCACTAGAGATGGTACTGGAGTCAGAAGTCTTCCATACATTAGGTGTGCAGGACTTAATGGCTCATGTTGAGTAGGATCATCAGACAAGTAAGTCAACGGCCGGTTATTCACCCTTGATTCTATTTCCGTGATTACTGTCTGGAGTTCTTGAAGATTGATTTTCTGACGGTGTAGAGATTTTCTCAAGGATCTTTTGACAGTTCCTATTAACCGTTCATAAAATCCTCCGTGCCATGGGGCTCTTGGAGGGATAAATTTCCATCTGCAATGACGCTGTTCCAGTGTGGAAGTAACTGCAGGATGGGAACAGATTTCCCGTAGACATGCTTCTCCAGCTACCAAGTTTGCTCCGTTGTCTGAAATCATCAGCTTGGGGCATGATCGGCGTGCTGCGAATCTGCGGAAAGCTTGAATAAATGATTGAGCAGTCATATCGGGTGTTACCTCTAAATGTACTGCCCTGGTGGTAGCACAGGTGAACAGACAGATGTATGCCTTGATAGGTTGCTTATCTGGAGTCCCTGTTAGATATATTGCTCCTGTATAATCTACTCCGGTCGTTTCGAAAGGATGTAGATGGACCACACGTTCTTTTGGTAGAGGTGGTGGCCCTGGATAAGAGCAAGTTTTTGCATCGTACCTTCGGCATATCATGCAATTTTTCAAGATTGATTTGACTGACTGTCTTCCCTGAGGAATCCAATACTGTTGTCTGATTTGTGTGAGTGTGTCTAACACTCCTCCATGTTTGATGATTTGTTGATGTGTATGTAACACAATCAACCTGGTGATCCAATGATTTTTTGGTAAAAGCCATGGATGCACGGTATCTAGATTAACATCTGCGTGTTTAAGTCTCCCTCCACAACGCAGAATGTTGTGATTTTCTTGGTCTATCCACAGACCGAGATTATGTTTTAACTTATGCGGAAGATTTTCATAGTTCTTACCATAAGTTTCTGTCTGGGCTTGTCTTACCCAATAGATAAGTGCATCAGGAAAAGTGTATTTTATACCTTTTTTCCTGAGATATTGAAACACGTTCTGTGTTACATTGATTAATTTGATGAGCGAGGAGTAACGAGTACAATCCAAGACTGATATTTGAGCTTGCTGCCTGGTGGTAGTTATGGTTTGTGTCGTGATGACGTGCGGCTTTTGTTCAGGCCAACTGCCATTCACTAACCATCTAGGCCCATAAAACCAAATATCTGCCTTTGCAAATTGTTTAAACGTCATACCTCTTGATAAGAGATCAGCTGGATTATCTTTTGTTGGTACATGCAACAATTGAAAGCCTGCGGAAATTTCTTTAATTTCCGAGACGCGATTTTTTACATAGGGAGTCGGACAGTTGTCGTTTCGTACCCATTGTAAAACAGCTTCATTGTCAGACCATATAATGACATCTTTGATGTTCATGGTAGACAAGACTTGTTTGATATGCACAGCTAAGCGTGTGGCTGTTAGCAGTGCTGTTAGTTCCATCTGAGGCAAAGTCCTCTTTTTTAATGGAGCGACTCTGGCCTTAGAGGTGATAAGATATGATTGATTAGAAGTCACTAAGTAAGCACAAGCTCCAAAAGCTTTGGCTGACGAGTCTGCGAATACATGTAGTGTTACTTCATCATTTTCCTCGACTATGTGTCTCGGAAAGATTATCTTGTCGACTAAAGTTTGTTCTTGAGCCATTTCCATCCAAGCTTTTTGTAACTGGAGTGGTAGTGGATCATCCCAACCAACTTTAGACTTCCAAGCTTCTTGCACCAGTAAACGCCACTTGATAGTTAAAGGATTTAGTAGACCAAGTGGGTCAAACACTTTACTAACTTGTGAAAGCAAATCCCTTTTTGTAGCAATGCAATAATTTACTGGCACGGATTTGATCGAGATCGTGTCCGAGATTAAATCCCACTCCATACCTAACACCTTTTGTGATTCTGGTACGTGATATTCAGGGTAATCTCTTGCTATTTGATTATTCAATGTTGCATTATTAGAGGCCCAAGATTGTAGTGGCATGTTGGCACCTTGTAGCTCCTTGTTGGCCTCTTGATATAATTGTAACAGTTCAGTAGTACTGTTAACTGTCCCTTGAAAATTATCTACATATAGATTCTGACTGATTTCAGCCTTATAGGGACTTGATGATTTTTTCAGATGAGTATCTAGAGTTGCTTGCAACAGGAATGGACTACTTGTAGCGCCAAAAAGTACTGATGAAAATCTGAAAGTCACTATAGGACTATTGATATCTTCTGGGTTCTCTACCCATAGAAACTTAGTGAAGTCTCTATCTTCTTCCTGCAAGCCGACTCTTAGAAAGGCCTTACTTATATCTGCTGAATATGCATATTTATTAAGTCTAAACTTCAACAGTATGTCATACAATTTCTGAGTTAGACTTGGACCTGTTTGCAAACAATCATTTAGACTGGTTCCTTGGGGTCCAGATTTAGAGCTACAGTTAAAACTATCCGCAAAGGAGTTGTTTTTGATTCTCTCATTACAGCCATGTGTGGTAAAAAATGGCCTGTTTGCTTATTGTCGTGTTTCACGACTTCTATGAATTTATTCTGTAATTGTTGAGCTATTATCTCATGATAGAGTTTTAAATGCTCGGCCGCATGCCTTTTTCTTAGCTTTGCTAATGAGATTTAAATTGACTATAAGCCATGTTGATATTGGTAGGTAGGTTTTATGGTTGATTTTCCATGGTAGCCTTACCAGTACTGTCCATCATGATACTGTACAGTTTCTAAGTACGGATTGTATGCACAGACAATCATCAGGACTTGGTTGATCAGGATTATTCCTATAGCATCAAGT
>WNGS01000480.1:34911-48820 GCA_020271785.1 Procambarus virginalis
ACACCCAGTCTAGTCTCCTTCTCTAGACACCCAGTCTAGTCTCCTCCTACTCTAGACACCCAGTCTAGTCTCCTACTCTAGACACCCAGTCTAGTCTCCTCTACTCTAGACACCAGTCTAGTCTCCTCCTACTCTAGACACCCAGTCTAGTCTCCTCCTACTCTAGACACCCAGTCTAGTCTCCTCTACTCTAGACACCCAGTCTAGTCTCCTCCTACTCTAGACACCCAGTCTAGTCTCCTCCTACTCTAGACACCCAGTCTAGTCTCCTCCTACTCTAGACACCCAGTCTAGTCTCCTCCTACTCTAGACACCCAGTCTAGTCTCCTCCTACTCTAGACCCCAGTCTAGTCTCCTCCTACTCTAGACACCCAGTCTAGTCTCCTCCTACTCTAGACACCCAGTCTAGTCTCCTCCTCTTGACACCCAGTCTAGTCTCCTACTCTAGACACCCAGTCTAGTCTCCTCCTACTCTAGACCCCAGTCTAGTCCTCCTACTCTAGACACCCAGTCTAGTCTCCTCCTACTCTAGACACCCAGTCTAGTCTCCTCCTACTCTAGACACCCAGTCTAGTCTCCTCCTACTCTAGACACCCAGTCTAGTCTCCTACTCTAGACACCCAGTCTAGTCTCCTCCTACTCTAGACACCCAGTCTAGTCTCCTCCTACTCTAGACACCAGTCTAGTCTCCTCCTACTCTAGACACCCAGTCTAGTCTCCTCCTACTCTAGACACCCAGTCTAGTCTCCTCCTACTCTAGACACCCAGTCTAGTCTCCTCCTACTCTAGACACCCAGTCTAGTCTCCTCCTACTCTAGACACCCAGTCTAGTCTCCTCCTACTCTAGACACCCAGTCTAGTCTCCTACTCTAGACACCCAGTCTAGTCTCCTCCTACTCTAGACACCCAGTCTAGTCTCCTCCTACTCTAGACACCCAGTCTAGTCTCCTCCTACTCTAGACACCAGTCTAGTCTCCTCCTACTCTAGACACCCAGTCTAGTCTCCTCCTACTCTAGACACCCAGTCTAGTCTCCTCCTACTCTAGACACCCAGTCTAGTCTCCTCCTACTCTAGACACCCAGTCTAGTCTCCTCCTACTCTAGACACCCTTCTAGTCTCCTCCTACTCTAGACACCTAGTCTAGTCTCCTCCTACTCTAGACACCTAGTCTAGTCTCCTCCTACTCTAGACACCTAGTCTAGTCTCCTCCTACTCTAGACACCTAGTCTAGTCTCCTCCTACTCTAGACACCTAGTCTAGTCTCCTCCTACTCTAGACACCTAGTCTAGTCTCCTCCTACTCTAGACACCTAGTCTAGTCTCCTCCTACTCTAGACACCTAGTCTAGTCTCCTACTCTAGACACCTAGTCTAGTCTCCTCCTACTCTAGACCCCAGTCTAGTCTCCTCCTACTCTAGACACCCAGTCTAGTCTCCTCCTACTCTAGACACCCAGTCTAGTCTCCTACTCTAGACACCCAGTCTAGTCTCCTCCTACTCTAGACACCCAGTCTAGTCTCCTCCTACTCTAGACACCCAGTCTAGTCTCCTCCTACTCTAGACACCCGTCTAGTCTCCTCCTACTCTAGACACCCAGTCTAGTCTCCTCCTACTCTAGACACCCAGTCTAGTCTCCTACTCTAGACACCCAGTCTAGTCTCCTCCTACTCTAGACCCAGTCTAGTCTCCTCCTACTCTAGACCCCAGTCTAGTCTCCTCCTACTCTAGACACCCAGTCTAGTCTCCTCCTACTCTAGACACCCAGTCTAGTCTCCTCCTACTCTAGACACCCAGTCTAGTCTCCTACTCTAGACACCCAGTCTAGTCTCCTCCTACTCTAGACACCCAGTCTAGTCTCCTCCTACTCTAGACACCAGTCTAGTCTCCTACTCTAGACACCCAGTCTAGTCTCCTCCTACTCTAGACACCCAGTCTAGTCTCCTCCTACTCTAGACACCCAGTCTAGTCTCCTACTCTAGACACCCAGTCTAGTCTCCTCCTACTCTAGACACCCAGTCTAGTCTCCTACTCTTGACACCCTCTAGTCTCCTCCTACTCTAGACACCCAGTCTAGTCTCCTCCTACTCTAGACACCCAGTCTAGTCTCCTCCTACTCTAGACACCCAGTCTAGTCTCCTTCTACTCTAGACACCCAGTCTAGTCTCCTCCTACTCTAGACACCCAGTCTAGTCTCCTCCTACTCTAGACACCCAGTCTAGTCTCCTCCTACTCTAGACACCCAGTCTAGTCTCCTCCTACTCTAGACACCCAGTCTAGTCTCCTCCTACTCTAGACACCCAGTCTAGTCTCCTCCTACTCTAGACACCCAGTCTAGTCTCCTCCTACTCTAGACACCCAGTCTAGTCTCCTAATCTAGACACCCAGTCTAGTCTCCTCCTACTCTAGACACCCAGTCTAGTCTCCTCCTACTCTAGACACCCATCTAGTCTCCTCCTACTCTAGACCCCAGTCTAGTCTCCTCCTACTCTAGACACCCAGTCTAGTCTCCTCCTACTCTAGACACCCAGTCTAGTCTCCTCCTCTCTAGACACCCAGTCTAGTCTCCTCCTACTCTAGACACCCAGTCTAGTCTCCTCCTACTCTAGACACCCAGTCTAGTCTCCTCCTACTCTAGACACCCAGTCTAGTCTCCTCCTACTCTACACCCAGTCTAGTCTCCTCCTACTCTAGACACCCAGTCTAGTCTCCTACTCTAGACACCCAGTCTAGTCTCCTCCTACTCTAGACACCCAGTCTAGTCTCCTCCTACTCTAGACACCCAGTCTAGTCTCCCTACTCTAGACACCCAGTCTAGTCTCCTCCTACTCTAGACACCCAGTCTAGTCTCCTCCTACTCTAGACACCAGTCTAGTCTCCTCCTACCCTAGACACCCAGTCTAGTCTCCTCCTACTCTAGACCCAGTCTAGTCTCCTCCTACTCTAGACACCCAGTCTAGTCTCCTCCTACTCTAGACACCCAGTCTAGTCTCCTCTACTCTAGACACCCAGTCTAGTCTCCTCCTACTCTAGACACCCAGTCTAGTCTCCTCCTACTCTAGACACCCAGTCTAGTCTCCTCCTACTCTAGACACCCAGTCTAGTCTCCTCCTACTCTAGACACCCAGTCTAGTCTCCTCCTACTCTAGACACCCAGTCTAGTCTCCTCCTACTCTAGACACCTAGTCTAGTCTCCTCCTACTCTAGACACCCTAGTCAGTCTCCTCCTACTCTAGACACCTAGTCTAGTCTCCTCCTACTCTAGACACCTAGTCTAGTCTCCTCCTACTCTAGACACCTAGTCTAGTCTCCTACTCTAGACACCTAGTCTAGTCTCCTCGTACTCTAGACACCTAGCCTAGTCTCCTCCTACTAATAGACTCACTAGGGTTTGCGCAAATAATTATAAGAAAAATAATTAATTTCAGCTATTAATATTTATAATTTAAATATATAATTCTGTGTTACTTAATAGGTATTAAATAAATTCCTAAATAAACATCTTAATTAATGTGTATAAAGAGAAAGTACTACGTGTAGTTTAAATGTTATTTTTATTTAATTGATTCCTTGAATTAATATGTAATATTTTATAAAAATATTTATAAAAATATTTCTATCTTCTAAGAGTTTTTATTAATTCAGAAAAGTAAAACTATAACAAGAATAATAAACTCCCAGCGAGGTTTGAGCACTAAAGAAGGCTTGTGTGTGATTTCTGCAAAAAAAAATCGATGCCTCATTTCTATTCCCCCTCGTGCATCTGGTCAACTAGCAGTATATAGGTAAAGGGGAATTTCTCAAGTTGTGGGTTGCATCTTGGGGAAGGTCAGCAGAGGCCTTAGCGGGACTTGCATAATCCATACTGGCTAACTGTCCCTGAATAGGGATATAGTAAACAATATTATCATTTCTGCAGCCCCCCTTTATAATGGTCATTTTCTATAGCTCTCACAGGCTATAACTCTGCTGAATAAGTATATTGTTCTATTGTATTATTAAAATCAAATTTGTATTTAGGTAATAGTACATAAATACATATTGATTTACAGGTAAAATTATGGATTTCTCGATAGCGCTAGTATTTACTAAGACCAAAACAATCAATACGCTCAGCATTTTTGGCAAGTTCAAGTTAAAGTAAGTTTATTGAGAAAAGGCAGTGCATCTCAATAGGATAAAGTAGTTTTTGACTATTTCTATCCTCATCCATATAAGATCACTCAAGGGGCTCACATATCCATACAATACACAATTATTAATCATATTCTGCATTCCACATTCCAATGTAATCACATGACATTCTGTGAGATCAGTCATGAGATACATGTCAATATTCAACCAAAGGGTCACCAAAATGTCAGTTCACTCGAAAAACATTTGAAGACATCAATGTGCTACTTAAAGCACTGGGCTCTAAACTGTCTTTCACTATCTTAAGAGAAACATAACTAAATAAAGACCCTACCCAACTATACATCTTAGCCAGATGTATAGTTGCAGTCTCCGTGGTGTAGTGGTAAGACACTCGCCTGGCGTTCTGCGAGCGCTATGTCATGGGTTCGTATCCTGGCCGGGGAGGATTTACTGGCGCAATTCCTTAACTGTAGCCTCTGTTTAACGCAACAGTAAAATGTGTACTTGGATGAAAAACGATTCTTCGCGGCGGGGATCGTATTCCAGGGACCTGCCCGAAACGCTACGCGTACTATGGCTGTACAAGAATGTAACAACTCTTGTATATATCTCAAAAAAAAAAAAAATATAAAGCCATTCACAACTGCAAGCCTGACAAAAAAATAAGGGTGGTACAGCTCTCTAAAATCAAGAAAACTTCAATTGCACAATTGTTATTAGCAATAGAGACGACTGCTGTGAATTTAACTTCGTTCAATTCTAGGTCAAATTACTTATATCGTCAGAAACTATTGGAGCTATATATAGATTTTCCAATACTAATACAAATCATTCTCTGATGATATAAGGAACCTAATCATAAACAATAAATTCAACAAAAAATTACATTATCCTAGGAGGCAACCTCAAGATGGACCACATACCTAGAGGTCCCTGAGGCGCTTCCGGGGCTTAGCGTCCCGCGTCCCGGTCGTCAACCAGGCCTCCCAGTCCAGGCATTAGTCCATACGGACTAATATACGCCACCCCCCCCCCCCCCTCCCTTGGCGTGCTATAATCACCGACAGAGCAACCGATCACTCTCCTACTTTCCCTCAGCAAACAAAGACATAACAACCTCAGTTACAAATAAATTTACCCCTTAGACTACACAGAAAAACCAGCAATAGGGAGCCTCATAAATGCACTTCACAGTATAACTGGGATCTGAACTCAAAAATTCACAGGATATAAATTCATTAGCCACAAGTTTCTCACAAAAACTCTAAGCTTCTCCAACACACACTGTTCTCTCCTAACTATTTATTTATTTATTTATTTATTTATATACAAGGCGTTATACCGATTATCCGTCAGATGTGAATATACTCACTTAGTTCACCTAGTGAGTTGGAACTCACTCCTAGTGAGTTACACTCCTACTCTTAGACACCTAGTCTAGTCTCCTACTAATAGACTCGCCTAGTGAGTCTATTAGTAGCAGGGTTTGCGCAATAATTATAATAAAAAAATTAATTTCAGTAATTAATATTTAATAATTTAAATAGAATTACGTAATACTAAACAAGTAATTAAAACTTCCTAAAAAAAATTTATTTTTATATTACAAAGAAAAGTGCTACGTGTAGTTAAATATTTATTTTTATTTAATTGATTCCTTGAATTGATATGTAACATTTTTATAATAGTTAAGAAAATATTTCTATCTTCTAAGAGTTTGTTATTAATTCAAAAAAGTAAAAGTATAGCAAGAAAAGGTATAAATACCCAGCGAAGTTTGAGCACTAAAGAAGGTCTTGTGTGTGATTTCTGCAAAAAATCGATGCCTCATTTCGAGTCCACCTAGTGCATCTGGTCAACCACCCTATATAGGTAAAAGGAAAATTTCTCAAGTTGTGGGCTGCATCTTGGGGAAGGTCAGCAGAAGGCCTAAGTGGGACTTGCATAATCCATACAGGCTAACTGTCCCTGAATAGGGACATAATAAACAATATTTATCATTTCTGCACCTCCCTTTATAATGGTCCATTTTCTATAGCTCTCACAGGCTATAACACTGCTGCTGAATAACTATATTGTTCTATTGTATTATTAAATCAAATTTGTATTTAGTAATAGTACATAAATACATTGACTTACAAGCAAAATGATGGATTTCTCGATAGAGCTAGTATGTACTAAGCCCAAAACAATCATACGCACAGCATTTTTGGCAAGTGGCAATTTAAAGTAATTTATTTGAGAAAAGGCAGTACGTCTGAATAGGAATTGGCCCCTGCATAATTTAAATTAAGCGGGGGAATTCTGGGAGGCGAAAACAATTACGCAGCGCTCTGTGAGAGCTGCGCGCGCCGTGGGGGGGGGGCGCACATTTAAGCAAACGCACAAGGAGGTTTCCCTCTCACTCCTACACAGCTACGGTACGCTCCACACGAAACATCGTACATCGACTGGCGCGGCCTGGAGAAGCCTGCAGACCACAATATGGACTCAACACCAGCAGCTGCGGCCCCCGCTCTATTGGACCTGCCCCTTGGAGGCCCATCAACTTCACAGAGCGACCCCCCTGGGGCGTCGGGCCCGCAACAGGACCTCAGGTATGGCCCCGCCTGCGGCTCGCATGAGGAGCGTGGCCACCTCCTAGGCCAGGATTGTCCGTTAGCCGTGTGCCCGCGGCATGCCCCCCGGGCTAGTTCAGTGCCTTGCTGCCTTACTGGGCCCCTGTGCCCCTGTGGTCCTTGCCCCCCCGCCCCCGGGCCACCCCCTCCCCGGGCCCTCCCCCGCCTCCCCGGCCTCGAGCCCCAGCCGTGTTCCAGCTCCTATGGGCCCTGTTTGGGGGCCCAGTGCTGACGCCACAGCTGGCTGCGCCCAGCCTGGGCTGCAGGATACGGGGGGGGGGGGCGGGCGGGCCCCCTGTGGCCCCTACAGTTCACGCGGGAACCTGGTCTGGCGGCCACCTCCCTGCTCGGGAACCAGCTGGTGGCCCAGCGACGCTGGGGGACGCCCGGCCCAGGTGTTGGTGTACACGCCTGGATGTCCCAGCGTCGTCGTCCCTACAGGCGGCGGGCCAGCTGCTGCTGTTCCAGCTTTGGGGGCAAGCTGACGATCCAGCAGCAGACGCCTAGGACGGCCGCCTACAGCAGGGGACGCGGGGGGGCTCGCCTGCTGGGCTCTGAGGCTTAGGAGTGGAAGCTTGGTGCTCCTCCCTCCGCCTACACTGGCGGGCCAGCTGCTGCTGTTCCAGCTTTGGGGGCAAGCTGACGATCCAGCAGCAGATGCCTAGGACGGCCGATTACAGCAGGGGACGCTGGGAGGCTCTGCGGCTTAGGAGTGGAAGCATGGCGCTCCTCCCTCCGCCTACACACTTGGTGCTCCTCCCTCCGTCTCCACCCCGTCCCTAGGGGTGCAGTTGGCTTCCGCTCCGCGCCGGAGGAGAGGACGTTCGTTTGTGCATTCCCTACGTCCGTTCTGAAGGAAGTATTGTGTCTTTTCGTTGCCTGGGGTCCGCTCTCGCTCCCTCTTCAGGTGTTGGTGACTTTACCTTTCCCCTTACTTTATTTGTCTTTCCCCTGCGGCTTTTTTCTTGCCCCTTTTATTTATTTCTTTGTTCTATTTGTCACATTATGTTTATTGCCCTTATTCAGTTACTGTTCCACATTTTTGCGTTTGTCTATTTTCCATTTATTCGTCTTTTGTTTATTTTATTTCAGTGCCCTCATTTGTCTTGGCCTGCTCTCAGTTTTCACTTATGGCTACGTTTCGTATTTTGTTACTTGTAATTGTTTTCCTTATCGTGACTTTTCTCTGTTGTACTGCTCCTATTATTCTTTATTTACTTCCCCCCCGCTTTATGCATTTTATCTTACTCATGCCCTCTTTCGGTTCCTGCCCCCAATTATTCGTTTCTCCTGTTTTGTCAATGGTTATTTCAGTTTCTTATGCCCTTATTCTGTTTGTTACACATTCTTCCGTTAGTTTTACGTTTATTCGTTTCCTTTACTACATTTCAGTCTCCCAGCTTATGACTTATTAATTTTAATTTATTTTCTTCTGTATTTTATCTCAATTTCTTTTTTTACTTGCCTACTTATTCTGTGTTACTGCCTTCCCCCCCTTTTTTCTTTTTTCGCTGTCTCTGCCTTTCATTCTCTTATAGGGTACTTATGTCCTGGCTTTACATTTAGTTTATTTACTTTATTTTAATTTTAGTTCTTTATTTAATTAATGTTTAATTTGTTTTAAAGTTTATTAATTAATTAATGTTTTCTATAAATTTATTTTAGTTTCCAGAGTTTATTTACTATTTAATTTTACGCATTAGTTATTTTTCTTATTTCTCGTTCCGTGTTAATGCCTACACTTTTCGCTTTCTCCGCCTATTCATTATTTGTCAAGTTTACTTATGTCCTTTTTCTGTTTACTGTTACTCTTCATTATTTAATTACTTTATTTAATTTCCTTATGGCTTTATTTCTGCTCGTCCGCTACCCACTTTTGCTTTTATTTATTCCTTCCGTTGTACATTTATTATTCTACTTGCTTCTTATGCCCTTATCCTTATTTTATTATTAGTTTTCTTACGTACAGGTTTTTAATTTTAATTGCTTATCTTTCGCTCTTTACTTAATTTCGTTTAATTATGTTTTGTCTAATTTAAAGTTTGTACTAGTTAAGGTTTAGTTAAATTTATTTAGTTTCCCAAGTTTATTTTCTTTATTTGTGTCACATTATGTTTATTTACTTATTTCAGGTTCTGTGTTAATGCCTCATTTTCGGTTTCCCCGGCTATTCAGTAATTTTAAGTTTACTTATGTCCTTATTCCGTTTTGCTGTCACCTCGCTACTTATTACTTTATTTTTTTTTGCCTTTCTTTCGGCTCGTCCACTCCCCGCTTATGCGTTTATTTATTTTCATTCCGTTTTACATTCTTATTCTCTTACTTCTTATGCCCTTATCCTTTTTATTATTAGTTTCCTTTGTCCTGGCTTTACATTTAGTTTATTTACTTTATTTTAATTTTAGTTCTTTATTTAATTAATGTTTAATTTGTTTTAAAGTTTATTAATTAATTAATGTTTTCTATAAATTTATTTTAGTTTCCAGAGTTTATTTATTATTTAATTTTACGCATTAGTTAATTTTCTTATTTCTCGTTCCGTGTTAATGCCTACACTTTTCGCTTTCTCCGCCTATTCATTATTTGTCAAGTTTACTTATGTCCTTTTTCTGTTTACTGTTACTCTTCATTATTTAATTACTTTATTTAATTTCCTTATGCCTTTATTTCTGCTCGTCCGCTACCCACTCTTGCTTTTATTTATTCCTTCCGTTGTACATTTATTATTCTACTTGCTTCTTATGCCCTTATCCTTATTTTATTAGTTTTCTTACGTACAGGTTTTTAATTTTAATTGCTTATCTTTCGCTCTTTACTTAATTTCGTTTATTATGTTTTGTCTAATTTAAAGTTTGTACTAGTTAAGGTTTAGTTAAATTTATTTAGTTTCCCAAGTTTATTTTCTTTATTTGTGTCACATTATGTTTATTTACTTATTTCAGGTTCTGTGTTAATGCCTCATTTTCGGTTTCCCCGGCTATTCAGTAATTTTAAGTTTACTTATGTCCTTATTCCGTTTTGCTGTCACCTCGCTACTTATTACTTTATTTTTTTTTTTGCCTTTCTTTCGGCTCGTCCACTCCCCGCTTATGCGTTTATTTATTTTCATTCCGTTTTACTTCTATTCTCTACTTCTTATGCCCTTATCCTTTTTATATTATTAGTTTCCTTTGTCCTGGCTTTTAATTTAGTTTAGTTACTTATTTATTTTAGTTCTTTATTACTTTTGTCTAATTTATGTTTATTTGATGTTTTAACTAATTAAGGTTTATTTATAAGTTTATATTAGTTTCCCGAGTTTATTTACTGTATTTTATTTACACATTATTTATTTTATTTCTTTTCTGGTTCCGTGTTTGCCTACAATTTTCGTTTTCCCCGTCTTCTATTCTTACTTTCGTTAAGTTTACTTTGTCCTTATTCCATTTTACTGTTACACTTCGTTATTCATTTCCTTTATTTAATTTACTTTTGCCTTTATTTCTGCTCGTCCGCTACCCTCTTCTGTGTTTATTTATTTATCATTCTGTCTTATACATTTTATTCTATTTACTTCTTATGCCCTTATCCTTATTTATTATTAGTTTTCTTATGTCCGGGCTTTTAACTTTAGTTTATTTACTACATTTATTTTAGTTCTTTACTTAATTAANATTTATAGATTTTCCAATACTAATACAAATACATTCTCTGATGATATAAGGAACCTAATCATAAACAATAAATTCAACAAAAAATTACATTATCCTAGGAGGCAACTTCAACATGGACCACATACCTAGAGGTTACCTTGAGGCGCTTCCGGGGCTTAGCGTCCCCGCGTCCCGGTCGTCGACCAGGCCTCCCAGTCCAGGCATTAGTCCATACGGACTAATATACCGCCACCCCCCCCCCCTCCCTTGGCTGTGCTATAATCACCGACAGAGCAACCGATCACTCTCCTACTTTCCTCTCAGCAAACAAAGACATAACAACCTCAGTTACAAATAAATTTACCCCTTAGACTACACAGAAAACCAGCAATAGGGAGCCTCATAAATGCACTTCACAGTATAACCTGGATCTGAACTCAAAAATTCACAGGATATAAATTCATTAGCCACAATGTTTCTCACAAAAACTCTAAGCTTCTCCAACACACACTGTTCTCTCCTAACTATTTATTTATTTATTTATTTATATACAAGGCGTTATACCGATTATCCGTCAGAATGTGAATATACTCACGTAGTTCACCTATTGAATTGGAGTCTAACTCACTCCTAGTGAGTTACACTCCTACTCTAGACTCCTAAACTAGACTAGACACCTAGTCTAGTCTCCTCCTACTCTAGACACCTAGTCTAGTCTCCTCCTACTCTAGACACCTAGTCTAGTCTCCTCCTACTCTAGACACCTAGTCTAGTCTCCTCCTACTCTAGACACCTAGTCTAGTCTCCTCCTACTCTAGACACCTAGTCTAGTCTCCTCCTACTCTAGACACCTAGTCTAGTCTCCTCCTACTCTAGACACCTAGTCTAGTCTCCTCCTACTCTAGACACCTAGTCTAGTCTCCTCCTACTCTAGACACCTAGTCTAGTCTCCTCCTACTCTAGACACCTAGTCTAGTCTCCTACTCTAGACACCTAGTCTAGTCTCCTCCTACTCTAGACACCTAGTCTAGTCTCCTCCTACTCTAGACACCTAGTCTAGTCTCCTCCTACTCTAGACACCTAGTCTAGTCTCCTCCTACTCTAGACACCTAGTCTAGTCTCCTCCTACTCTAGACACCTAGTCTAGTCTCCTCCTACTCTAGACACCTAGTCTAGTCTCCTCCTACTCTAGACACCTAGTCTAGTCTCCTCCTACTCTAGACACCTAGTCTAGTCTCCTCCTACTCTAGACACCTAGTCTAGTCTCCTCCTACTCTAGACACCTAGTCTAGTCTCCTCCTACTCTAGACACCTAGTCTAGTCTCCTCCTACTCTAGACACCTAGTCTAGTCTCCTACTCTAGACACCTAGTCTAGTCTCCTCCTACTCTAGACACCCAGTCTAGTCTCCTCCTACTCTAGACACCCAGTCTAGTCTCCTACTCTAGACACCCAGTCTAGTCTCCTCCTACTCTAGACACCCAGTCTAGTCTCCTCCTACTCTAGACACCCAGTCTAGTCTCCTCCTACTCTAGACACCCAGTCTAGTCTCCTCCTACTCTAGACACCCAGTCTAGTCTCCTCCTACTCTAGACACCCAGTCTAGTCTCCTCCTACTCTAGACACCCAGTCTAGTCTCCTCCTACTCTAGACACCCAGTCTAGTCTCCTCCTACTCTAGACACCCAGTCTAGTCTCCTCCTACTCTAGACACCCAGTCTAGTCTCCTCCTACTCTAGACACCCAGTCTAGTCTCCTCCTACTCTAGACACCCAGTCTAGTCTCCTCCTACTCTAGACACCCAGTCTAGTCTCCTCCTACTCTAGACACCCAGTCTAGTCTCCTCCTACTCTAGACACCCAGTCTAGTCTCCTCCTACTCTAGACACCCAGTCTAGTCTCCTCCTACTCTAGACACCCAGTCTAGTCTCCTCCTACTCTAGACACCCAGTCTAGTCTCCTCCTACTCTAGACACCCAGTCTAGTCTCCTCCTACTCTAGACACCCAGTCTAGTCTCCTCCTACTCTAGACACCCAGTCTAGTCTCCTCCTACTCTAGACACCCAGTCTAGTCTCCTCCTACTCTAGACACCCAGTCTAGTCTCCTCCTACTCTAGACACCCAGTCTAGTCTCCTCCTACTCTAGACACCCAGTCTAGTCTCCTCCTACTCTAGACACCTAGTCTAGTCTCCTCCTACTCTAGACACCTAGTCTAGTCTCCTCCTACTCTAGACACCTAGTCTAGTCTCCTCCTACTCTAGACACCTAGTCTAGTCTCCTCCTACTCTAGACACCTAGTCTAGTCTCCTCCTACTCTAGACACCTAGTCTAGTCTCCTCCTACTCTAGACACCTAGTCTAGTCTCCTACTCTAGACACCTAGTCTAGTCTCCTACTCTAGACACCCAGTCTAGTCTCCTCCTACTCTAGACACCCAGTCTAGTCTCCTACTCTAGACACCCAGTCTAGTCTCCTCCTACTCTAGACACCCAGTCTAGTCTCCTCCTACTCTAGACACCCAGTCTAGTCTCCTCCTACTCTAGACACCCAGTCTAGTCTCTCCTACTCTAGACACCCAGTCTAGTCTCCTCCTACTCTAGACACCCAGTCTAGTCTCCTCCTACTCTAGACACCCAGTCTAGTCTCCTCCTACTCTAGACCCAGTCTAGTCTCCTCCTACTCTAGACACCCAGTCTAGTCTCCTCCTACTCTAGACACCCAGTCTAGTTTCCTCCTACTCTAGACACCAGTCTAGTCTCCTCCTATTCTAGACACCCAGTCTAGTCTCCTCCTACTCTAGACACCCAGTTAGTCTCCTCCTACTCTAGACACCCAGTCTAGTCTCCTCCTACTCTAGACACCCAGTCTAGTCTCCTCCTACTCTAGACACCCAGTCTAGTCTCCTCCTACTCTAGACAACCAGTCTAGTCTCCTCCTACTCTAGACACCCAGTCTAGTCTCCTACTCTAGACACCAGTCTAGTCTCCTCCTACTCTAGACACCAGTCTAGTCTCCTCTACTCTAGACACCCAGTCTAGTCTCTCCTACTCTAGACACCCAGTCTAGTCTCCTCCTACTCTAGACACCCAGTCTAGTCTCCTCCTACTCTAGACACCCAGTCTAGTTCCTCTACTCTAGACACCAAGTCTAGTCTCCTCCTACTCTAGACACCAGTCTAGTCTCCTCCTACTAGACACCAGTCTAGTCTCCTCCTACTCTAGACACCCAGTCTAGTCTCCTCCTACTCTAGACACCCAGTCTAGTCTCCTCTACTCTAGACACCCAGTCTAGTCTCCTACTCTAGACACCCAGTCTAGTCTCCTCCTACTCTAGACACCCAGTCTAGTCTCCTCCTACTCTAGACACCAGTCTAGTCTCCTCCTACTCTAGACACCCAGTCTAGTCTCTCCTACTCTAGACACCCAGTCTAGTCTCCTCCTACTCTAGACACCCAGTCTAGTCTCCTCCTACTCTAGACACCCAGTCTAGTCTCCTCCTACTCTAGACACCCAGTCTAGTCTCTCCTACT
>WNGS01000480.1:58039-72416 GCA_020271785.1 Procambarus virginalis
TCTAGTCTCCTCCTACTCTAGACACCAGTCTAGTCTCCTCCTACTCTAGACACCCAGTCTAGTCTCCTCCTACTCTAGACACCAGTCTAGTCTCCTCCTACTCTAGACACCCAGTCTAGTCTCCTCCTACTCTAGACACCCAGTCTAGTCTCCTCCTACTCTAGACACCCAGTCTAGTCTCCTCCTACTCTAGACACCCAGTCTAGTCTCCTCCTACTCTAGACACCCAGTCTAGTCTCCTACTCTAGACACCCAGTCTAGTCTCCTCCTACTCTAGACACCCAGTCTAGTCTCCTCCTACTCTAGACACCCAGTCTAGTCTCCTCCTACTAGACACCCAGTCTAGTCTCCTCCTACTCTAGACACCCAGTCTAGTCTCCTCCTACTCTAGACACCAGTCTAGTCTCCTCCTACTCTAGACACCCGTCTAGTCTCCTCCTACTCTAGACACCCAGTCTAGTCTCCTCCTACTCTAGACACCAGTCTAGTCTCCTCCTACTCTAGACACCCAGTCTAGTCTCCTCCTACTCTAGACACCCAGTCTAGTCTCCTCCTACTCTAGACACCCAGTCTAGTCTCTCCTACTCTAGACACCCAGTCTAGTCTCCTCCTACTCTAGACACCCAGTCTAGTCTCCTCCTACTCTAGACACCAGTCTAGTCTCCTCCTACTCTAGACACCAGTCTAGTCTCCTCCTACTCTAGACACCTAGTCTAGTCTCCTCCTACTCTAGACACCTAGTCTAGTCTCCTCCTACTCTAGACACCTAGTCTAGTCTCCTCCTACTCTAGACACCTAGTCTAGTCTCCTCCTACTCTAGACACCTAGTCTAGTCTCCTCCTACTCTAGACACCTAGTCTAGTCTCCTCCTACTCTAGACACCTAGTCTAGTCTCCTCCTACTCTAGACACCTAGTCTAGTCTCCTCCTACTCTAGACACCTAGTCTAGTCTCCTCCTACTCTAGACACCTAGTCTAGTCTCCTCCTACTCTAGACACCTAGTCTAGTCTCCTCCTACTCTAGACACCTAGTCTAGTCTCCTCCTACTCTAGACACCCAGTCTAGTCTCCTCCTACTCTAGACACCCAGTCTAGTCTCCTCCTACTCTAGACACCAGTCTAGTCTCCTCCTACTCTAGACACCCAGTCTAGTCTCCTCCTACTCTAGACACCCAGTCTAGTCTCCTCCTACTCTAGACACCCAGTCTAGTCTCCTCCTACTCTAGACACCCAGTCTAGTCTCCTCCTACTCTAGACACCCAGTCTAGTCTCCTCCTACTCTAGACACCCAGTCTAGTCTCCTCCTACTCTAGACACCCAGTCTAGTCTCCTCCTACTCTAGACACCCAGTCTAGTCTCCTCCTACTCTAGACACCCAGTCTAGTCTCCTCCTACTCTAGACACCCAGTCTAGTCTCCTCCTACTCTAGACACCCAGTCTAGTCTCCTCCTACTCTAGACACCCAGTCTAGTCTCCTCCTACTCTAGACACCCAGTCTAGTCTCCTCCTACTCTAGACACCCAGTCTAGTCTCCTCCTACTCTAGACACCCAGTCTAGTCTCCTCCTACTCTAGACACCCAGTCTAGTCTCCTCCTACTCTAGACACCCAGTCTAGTCTCCTCCTACTCTAGACACCCAGTCTAGTCTCCTCCTACTCTAGACACCCAGTCTAGTCTCCTCCTACTCTAGACACCCAGTCTAGTCTCCTCCTACTCTAGACACCCAGTCTAGTCTCCTCCTACTCTAGACACCCAGTCTAGTCTCCTCCTACTCTAGACACCCAGTCTAGTCTCCTCCTACTCTAGACACCCAGTCTAGTCTCCTCCTACTCTAGACACCCAGTCTAGTCTCCTCCTACTCTAGACACCTAGTCTAGTCTCCTCCTACTCTAGACACCCAGTCTAGTCTCCTCCTACTCTAGACACCCAGTCTAGTCTCCTCCTACTCTAGACACCCAGTCTAGTCTCCTCCTACTCTAGACACCCAGTCTAGTCTCCTCCTACTCTAGACACCTAGTCTAGTCTCCTCCTACTCTAGACACCCAGTCTAGTCTCCTCCTACTCTAGACACCCAGTCTAGTCTCCTCCTACTCTAGACACCCTAGTCTAGTCTCCTCCTACTCTAGACACCCAGTCTAGTCTCCTCCTACTCTAGACACCTAGTCTAGTCTCCTCCTACTCTAGACACCCAGTCTAGTCTCCTCCTACTCTAGACACCTAGTCTAGTCTCCTCCTACTCTAGACACCTAGTCTAGTCTCCTCCTACTCTAGACACCTAGTCTAGTCTCCTCCTACTCTAGACACCTAGTCTAGTCTCCTCCTACTCTAGACACCTAGTCTAGTCTCCTCCTACTCTAGACACCTAGTCTAGTCTCCTCCTACTCTAGACACCTAGTCTAGTCTCCTCCTACTCTAGACACCTAGTCTAGTCTCCTCCTACTCTAGACACCTAGTCTAGTCTCCTCCTACTCTAGACACCTAGTCTAGTCTCCTCCTACTCTAGACACCTAGTCTAGTCTCCTCCTACTCTAGACACCTAGTCTAGTCTCCTCCTACTCTAGACACCTAGTCTAGTCTCCTACTCTAGACACCTAGTCTAGTCTCCTCCTACTCTAGACACCTAGTCTAGTCTCCTCCTACTCTAGACACCTAGTCTAGTCTCCTCCTACTCTAGACACCTAGTCTAGTCTCCTCCTACTCTAGACACCTAGTCTAGTCTCCTCCTACTCTAGACACCTAGTCTAGTCTCCTCCTACTCTAGACACCTAGTCTAGTCTCCTCCTACTCTAGACACCTAGTCTAGTCTCCTCCTACTCTAGACACCCAGTCTAGTCTCCTCCTACTCTAGACACCCAGTCTAGTCTCCTCCTACTCTAGACACCCAGTCTAGTCTCCTCCTACTCTAGACACCCAGTCTAGTCTCCTCCTACTCTAGACACCAGTCTAGTCTCCTCCTACTCTAGACACCCAGTCTAGTCTCCTCCTACTCTAGACACCCAGTCTAGTCTCCTCCTACTCTAGACACCCAGTCTAGTCTCCTCCTACTCTAGACACCCAGTCTAGTCTCCTCCTACTCTAGACACCCAGTCTAGTCTCCTCCTACTCTAGACACCCAGTCTAGTCTCCTCCTACTCTAGACACCCAGTCTAGTCTCCTCCTACTCTAGACACCCAGTCTAGTCTCCTCCTACTCTAGACACCCAGTCTAGTCTCCTCCTACTCTAGACACCCAGTCTAGTCTCCTCCTACTCTAGACACCCAGTCTAGTCTCCTCCTACTCTAGACACCCAGTCTAGTCTCCTCCTACTCTAGACACCCAGTCTAGTCTCCTCCTACTCTAGACACCCAGTCTAGTCTCCTCCTACTCTAGACACCCAGTCTAGTCTCCTCCTACTCTAGACACCCAGTCTAGTCTCCTCCTACTCTAGACACCCAGTCTAGTCTCCTCCTACTCTAGACACCCAGTCTAGTCTCCTCCTACTCTAGACACCCAGTCTAGTCTCCTCCTACTCTAGACACCCAGTCTAGTCTCCTCCTACTCTAGACACCCAGTCTAGTCTCCTCCTACTCTAGACACCCAGTCTAGTCTCCTCCTACTCTAGACACCCAGTCTAGTCTCCTCCTACTCTAGACACCCAGTCTAGTCTCCTCCTACTCTAGACACCCAGTCTAGTCTCCTCCTACTCTAGACACCCAGTCTAGTCTCCTCCTACTCTAGACACCCAGTCTAGTCTCCTCCTACTCTAGACACCCAGTCTAGTCTCCTCCTACTCTAGACACCCAGTCTAGTCTCCTCCTACTCTAGACACCCAGTCTAGTCTCCTCCTACTCTAGACACCCAGTCTAGTCTCCTCCTACTCTAGACACCCAGTCTAGTCTCCTCCTACTCTAGACACCCAGTCTAGTCTCCTCCTACTCTAGACACCCAGTCTAGTCTCCTCCTACTCTAGACACCCAGTCTAGTCTCCTCCTACTCTAGACACCCAGTCTAGTCTCCTCCTACTCTAGACACCCAGTCTAGTCTCCTCCTACTCTAGACACCCAGTCTAGTCTCCTCCTACTCTAGACACCCAGTCTAGTCTCCTCCTACTCTAGACACCCAGTCTAGTCTCCTCCTACTCTAGACACCCAGTCTAGTCTCCTCCTACTCTAGACACCCAGTCTAGTCTCCTCCTACTCTAGACACCCAGTCTAGTCTCCTCCTACTCTAGACACCTAGTCTAGTCTCCTCCTACTCTAGACACCCAGTCTAGTCTCCTCCTACTCTAGACACCTAGTCTAGTCTCCTCCTACTCTAGACACCTAGTCTAGTCTCCTCCTACTCTAGACACCTAGTCTAGTCTCCTCCTACTCTAGACACCTAGTCTAGTCTCCTCCTACTCTAGACACCTAGTCTAGTCTCCTCCTACTCTAGACACCTAGTCTAGTCTCCTCCTACTCTAGACACCTAGTCTAGTCTCCTCCTACTCTAGACACCTAGTCTAGTCTCCTCCTACTCTAGACACCTAGTCTAGTCTCCTCCTACTCTAGACACCCAGTCTAGTCTCCTCCTACTCTAGACACCCAGTCTAGTCTCCTCCTACTCTAGACACCCAGTCTAGTCTCCTCCTACTCTAGACACCCAGTCTAGTCTCCTCCTACTCTAGACACCCAGTCTAGTCTCCTCCTACTCTAGACACCTAGTCTAGTCTCCTCCTACTCTAGACACCTAGTCTAGTCTCCTCCTACTCTAGACACCCAGTCTAGTCTCCTCCTACTCTAGACACCCAGTCTAGTCTCCTCCTACTCTAGACACCCAGTCTAGTCTCCTCCTACTCTAGACACCCAGTCTAGTCTCCTCCTACTCTAGACACCTAGTCTAGTCTCCTCCTACTCTAGACACCAGTCTAGTCTCCTCCTACTCTAGACACCCAGTCTAGTCTCCTCCTACTCTAGACACCAGTCTAGTCTCCTCCTACTCTAGACACCCAGTCTAGTCTCCTCCTACTCTAGACACCCAGTCTAGTCTCCTCCTACTCTAGACACCTAGTCTAGTCTCCTCCTACTCTAGACACCCAGTCTAGTCTCCTCCTACTCTAGACACCCAGTCTAGTCTCCTCCTACTCTAGACACCCAGTCTAGTCTCCTCCTACTCTAGACACCCAGTCTAGTCTCCTCCTACTCTAGACACCCAGTCTAGTCTCCTCCTACTCTAGACACCCAGTCTAGTCTCCTCCTACTCTAGACACCCAGTCTAGTCTCCTCCTACTCTAGACACCCAGTCTAGTCTCCTCCTACTCTAGACACCCAGTCTAGTCTCCTCCTACTCTAGACACCCAGTCTAGTCTCCTACTCTAGACACCCAGTCTAGTCTCCTCCTACTCTAGACACCCAGTCTAGTCTCCTCCTACTCTAGACACCCAGTCTAGTCTCCTCCTACTCTAGACACCCAGTCTAGTCTCCTCCTACTCTAGACACCCAGTCTAGTCTCCTCCTACTCTAGACACCCAGTCTAGTCTCCTCCTACTCTAGACACCCAGTCTAGTCTCCTCCTACTCTAGACACCCAGTCTAGTCTCCTCCTACTCTAGACACCCAGTCTAGTCTCCTCCTACTCTAGACACCCAGTCTAGTCTCCTCCTACTCTAGACACCCAGTCTAGTCTCCTCCTACTCTAGACACCCAGTCTAGTCTCCTCCTACTCTAGACACCCAGTCTAGTCTCCTCCTACTCTAGACACCCAGTCTAGTCTCCTCCTACTCTAGACACCCAGTCTAGTCTCCTCCTACTCTAGACACCCAGTCTAGTCTCCTCCTACTCTAGACACCCAGTCTAGTCTCCTCCTACTCTAGACACCCAGTCTAGTCTCCTCCTACTCTAGACACCCAGTCTAGTCTCCTCCTACTCTAGACACCCAGTCTAGTCTCCTCCTACTCTAGACACCCAGTCTAGTCTCCTCCTACTCTAGACACCCAGTCTAGTCTCCTCCTACTCTAGACACCCAGTCTAGTCTCCTCCTACTCTAGACACCCAGTCTAGTCTCCTCCTACTCTAGACACCCAGTCTAGTCTCCTCCTACTCTAGACACCCAGTCTAGTCTCCTCCTACTCTAGACACCCAGTCTAGTCTCCTCCTACTCTAGACACCCAGTCTAGTCTCCTCCTACTCTAGACACCCAGTCTAGTCTCCTCCTACTCTAGACACCCAGTCTAGTCTCCTCCTACTCTAGACACCCAGTCTAGTCTCCTCCTACTCTAGACACCAGTCTAGTCTCCTCCTACTCTAGACACCCAGTCTAGTCTCCTCCTACTCTAGACACCCAGTCTAGTCTCCTACTCTAGACACCCAGTCTAGTCTCCTCCTACTCTAGACACCCAGTCTAGTCTCCTCCTACTCTAGACACCCAGTCTAGTCTCCTCCTACTCTAGACACCCAGTCTAGTCTCCTCCTACTCTAGACACCCAGTCTAGTCTCCTCCTACTCTAGACACCCAGTCTAGTCTCCTCCTACTCTAGACACCCAGTCTAGTCTCCTCCTACTCTAGACACCCAGTCTAGTCTCCTCCTACTCTAGACACCCAGTCTAGTCTCCTCCTACTCTAGACACCCAGTCTAGTCTCCTCCTACTCTAGACACCCAGTCTAGTCTCCTCCTACTCTAGACACCCAGTCTAGTCTCCTCCTACTCTAGACACCCAGTCTAGTCTCCTCCTACTCTAGACACCTAGTCTAGTCTCCTCCTACTCTAGACACCTAGTCTAGTCTCCTCCTACTCTAGACACCTAGTCTAGTCTCCTCCTACTCTAGACACCTAGTCTAGTCTCCTCCTACTCTAGACACCTAGTCTAGTCTCCTCCTACTCTAGACACCTAGTCTAGTCTCCTCCTACTCTAGACACCTAGTCTAGTCTCCTCCTACTCTAGACACCTAGTCTAGTCTCCTCCTACTCTAGACACCTAGTCTAGTCTCCTCCTACTCTAGACACCTAGTCTAGTCTCCTCCTACTCTAGACACCTAGTCTAGTCTCCTCCTACTCTAGACACCTAGTCTAGTCTCCTCCTACTCTAGACACCTAGTCTAGTCTCCTCCTACTCTAGACACCTAGTCTAGTCTCCTCCTACTCTAGACACCTAGTCTAGTCTCCTCCTACTCTAGACACCTAGTCTAGTCTCCTCCTACTCTAGACACCTAGTCTAGTCTCCTCCTACTCTAGACACCTAGTCTAGTCTCCTCCTACTCTAGACACCTAGTCTAGTCTCCTCCTACTCTAGACACCTAGTCTAGTCTCCTCCTACTCTAGACACCTAGTCTAGTCTCCTCCTACTCTAGACACCTAGTCTAGTCTCCTCCTACTCTAGACACCTAGTCTAGTCTCCTACTCTAGACACCTAGTCTAGTCTCCTCCTACTCTAGACACCTAGTCTAGTCTCCTCCTACTCTAGACACCCAGTCTAGTCTCCTCCTACTCTAGACACCCAGTCTAGTCTCCTACTCTAGACACCCAGTCTAGTCTCCTCCTACTCTAGACACCCAGTCTAGTCTCCTCCTACTCTAGACACCCAGTCTAGTCTCCTCCTACTCTAGACACCCAGTCTAGTCTCCTCCTACTCTAGACACCCAGTCTAGTCTCCTCCTACTCTAGACACCCAGTCTAGTCTCCTCCTACTCTAGACACCCAGTCTAGTCTCCTCCTACTCTAGACACCCAGTCTAGTCTCCTCCTACTCTAGACACCCAGTCTAGTCTCCTCCTACTCTAGACACCCAGTCTAGTCTCCTCCTACTCTAGACACCCAGTCTAGTCTCCTCCTACTCTAGACACCCAGTCTAGTCTCCTCCTACTCTAGACACCCAGTCTAGTCTCCTCCTACTCTAGACACCCAGTCTAGTCTCCTCCTACTCTAGACACCCAGTCTAGTCTCCTCCTACTCTAGACACCCAGTCTAGTCTCCTCCTACTCTAGACACCCAGTCTAGTCTCCTCCTACTCTAGACACCCAGTCTAGTCTCCTCCTACTCTAGACACCCAGTCTAGTCTCCTCCTACTCTAGACACCCAGTCTAGTCTCCTCCTACTCTAGACACCCAGTCTAGTCTCCTCCTACTCTAGACACCCAGTCTAGTCTCCTCCTACTCTAGACACCCAGTCTAGTCTCCTCCTACTCTAGACACCCAGTCTAGTCTCCTCCTACTCTAGACACCCAGTCTAGTCTCCTCCTACTCTAGACACCCAGTCTAGTCTCCTCCTACTCTAGACACCCAGTCTAGTCTCCTCCTACTCTAGACACCCAGTCTAGTCTCCTCCTACTCTAGACACCCAGTCTAGTCTCCTCCTACTCTAGACACCCAGTCTAGTCTCCTACTCTAGACACCCAGTCTAGTCTCCTCCTACTCTAGACACCCAGTCTAGTCTCCTCCTACTCTAGACACCCAGTCTAGTCTCCTCCTACTCTAGACACCCAGTCTAGTCTCCTCCTACTCTAGACACCCAGTCTAGTCTCCTCCTACTCTAGACACCCAGTCTAGTCTCCTCCTACTCTAGACACCCAGTCTAGTCTCCTCCTACTCTAGACACCCAGTCTAGTCTCCTCCTACTCTAGACACCCAGTCTAGTCTCCTCCTACTCTAGACACCCAGTCTAGTCTCCTCCTACTCTAGACACCCAGTCTAGTCTCCTCCTACTCTAGACACCCAGTCTAGTCTCCTCCTACTCTAGACACCCAGTCTAGTCTCCTCCTACTCTAGACACCCAGTCTAGTCTCCTCCTACTCTAGACACCCAGTCTAGTCTCCTCCTACTCTAGACACCCAGTCTAGTCTCCTCCTACTCTAGACACCCAGTCTAGTCTCCTCCTACTCTAGACACCCAGTCTAGTCTCCTCCTACTCTAGACACCCAGTCTAGTCTCCTCCTACTCTAGACACCCAGTCTAGTCTCCTCCTACTCTAGACACCTAGTCTAGTCTCCTCCTACTCTAGACACCTAGTCTAGTCTCCTCCTACTCTAGACACCTAGTCTAGTCTCCTCCTACTCTAGACACCTAGTCTAGTCTCCTCCTACTCTAGACACCCAGTCTAGTCTCCTCCTACTCTAGACACCTAGTCTAGTCTCCTCCTACTCTAGACACCTAGTCTAGTCTCCTCCTACTCTAGACACCTAGTCTAGTCTCCTCCTACTCTAGACACCTAGTCTAGTCTCCTCCTACTCTAGACACCTAGTCTAGTCTCCTCCTACTCTAGACACCTAGTCTAGTCTCCTCCTACTCTAGACACCTAGTCTAGTCTCCTCCTACTCTAGACACCTAGTCTAGTCTCCTACTCTAGACACCTAGTCTAGTCTCCTCCTACTCTAGACACCCAGTCTAGTCTCCTCCTACTCTAGACACCCAGTCTAGTCTCCTCCTACTCTAGACACCCAGTCTAGTCTCCTACTCTAGACACCCAGTCTAGTCTCCTCCTACTCTAGACACCCAGTCTAGTCTCCTCCTACTCTAGACACCCAGTCTAGTCTCCTCCTACTCTAGACACCCAGTCTAGTCTCCTCCTACTCTAGACACCCAGTCTAGTCTCCTCCTACTCTAGACACCCAGTCTAGTCTCCTCCTACTCTAGACACCCAGTCTAGTCTCCTCCTACTCTAGACACCCAGTCTAGTCTCCTCCTACTCTAGACACCCAGTCTAGTCTCCTCCTACTCTAGACACCCAGTCTAGTCTCCTCCTACTCTAGACACCCAGTCTAGTCTCCTCCTACTCTAGACACCCAGTCTAGTCTCCTACTCTAGACACCCAGTCTAGTCTCCTCCTACTCTAGACACCCAGTCTAGTCTCCTCCTACTCTAGACACCCAGTCTAGTCTCCTACTCTAGACACCCAGTCTAGTCTCCTCCTACTCTAGACACCCAGTCTAGTCTCCTCCTACTCTAGACACCCAGTCTAGTCTCCTACTCTAGACACCCAGTCTAGTCTCCTCCTACTCTAGACACCCAGTCTAGTCTCCTACTCTAGACACCCAGTCTAGTCTCCTCCTACTCTAGACACCCAGTCTAGTCTCCTCCTACTCTAGACACCCAGTCTAGTCTCCTCCTACTCTAGACACCTAGTCTAGTCTCCTCCTACTCTAGACACCCAGTCTAGTCTCCTCCTACTCTAGACACCCAGTCTAGTCTCCTCCTACTCTAGACACCCAGTCTAGTCTCCTCCTACTCTAGACACCCAGTCTAGTCTCCTCTACTCTAGACACCCAGTCTAGTCTCCTCCTACTCTAGACACCCAGTCTAGTCTCCTCCTACTCTAGACACCCAGTCTAGTCTCCTCCTACTCTAGACACCCAGTCTAGTCTCCTACTCTAGACACCCAGTCTAGTCTCCTCCTACTCTAGACACCCAGTCTAGTCTCCTCCTACTCTAGACACCCAGTCTAGTCTCCTCCTACTCTAGACACCCAGTCTAGTCTCCTCCTACTCTAGACACCCAGTCTAGTCTCCTCCTACTCTAGACACCCAGTCTAGTCTCCTACTCTAGACACCCAGTCTAGTCTCCTCCTACTCTAGACACCCAGTCTAGTCTCCTCCTACTCTAGACACCCAGTCTAGTCTCCTCCTACTCTAGACACCCAGTCTAGTCTCCTCCTACTCTAGACACCCAGTCTAGTCTCCTCCTACTCTAGACACCCAGTCTAGTCTCCTACTCTAGACACCCAGTCTAGTCTCCTCCTACTCTAGACACCCAGTCTAGTCTCCTCCTACTCTAGACACCCAGTCTAGTCTCCTACTCTAGACACCCAGTCTAGTCTCCTCCTACTCTAGACACCCAGTCTAGTCTCCTCCTACTCTAGACACCCAGTCTAGTCTCCTCCTACTCTAGACACCCAGTCTAGTCTCCTCCTACTCTAGACACCCAGTCTAGTCTCCTCCTACTCTAGACACCCAGTCTAGTCTCCTCCTACTCTAGACACCCAGTCTAGTCTCCTTCTACTCTAGACACCCAGTCTAGTCTCCTCCTACTCTAGACACCCAGTCTAGTCTCCTCCTACTCTAGACACCCAGTCTAGTCTCCTCCTACTCTAGACACCCAGTCTAGTCTCCTCCTACTCTAGACACCCAGTCTAGTCTCCTCCTACTCTAGACACCCAGTCTAGTCTCCTCCTACTCTAGACACCTAGTCTAGTCTCCTCCTACTCTAGACACCTAGTCTAGTCTCCTCCTACTCTAGACACCTAGTCTAGTCTCCTCCTACTCTAGACACCTAGTCTAGTCTCTTCCTACTCTAGACACCTAGTCTAGTCTCCTACTCTAGACACCTAGTCTAGTCTCCTCGTACTCTAGACACCTAGCCTAGTCTCCTCCTACTAATAGACTCACTAGGGTTTGCGCAAATAATAAGAAAAAATAATTAATTTCAGCTATTAATATTTAATAATTTAAATATAATAATTCTGTGTTACTTAATAGGTATTAAATAAATTCCTAAATAAACATCTTAAATTAATGTGTATAAAGAGAAAGTACTACGTGTAGTTAAAATGTTTATTTTTATTTAATTGATTCCTTGAATTAATATGTAAATATTTTATAAATATTTATAAAAATATTTCTATCTTCTAAGAGTTTTTATTAATTCAGAAAAGTAAAACTATAACAAGAAAATAATAAACTCCCAGCGAGGTTTGAGCACTAAAGAAGGCTTGTGTGTGATTTCTGCAAAAAAAAATCGATGCCTCATTTCTATTCCCCCTCGTGCATCTGGTCAACTAGCAGTATATAGGTAAAAGGGGAATTTCTCAAGTTGTGGGTTGCATCTTGGGGAAGGTCAGCAGAAGGCCTTAGCGGGACTTGCATAATCCATACTGGCTAACTGTCCCTGAATAGGGATATAGTAAACAATATTTATCATTTCTGCAGCCCCCCTTTATAATGGTCCATTTTCTATAGCTCTCACAGGCTATAACTCTGCTGAATAAGTATATTGTTCTATTGTATTATTAAAATCAAATTTGTATTTAGGTAATAGTACATAAATACATATTGATTTACAGGTAAAATTATGGATTTCTCGATAGCGCTAGTATTTACTAAGACCAAAACAATCAATACGCTCAGCATTTTTGGCAAGTTCAAGTTAAAGTAAGTTTATTGAGAAAAGGCAGTGCATCTCAATAGGATAAAGTAGTTTTGACTATTTCTATCCTCATCCATATAAGATCACTCAAGGGGCTCACATATCCATACAATACACAATTATTAATCATATTCTGCATTCCACATTCCAATGTAATCACATGACATTCTGTGAGATCAGTCATGAGATACATGTCAATATTCAACCAAAGGGTCACCAAAATGTCAGTTCACTCGAAAACATTTTGAAGACATCAATGTGCTACTTAAAGCACTGGGCTCTAAACTGTCTTTCACTATCTTAAGAGAAACATAACTAAATAAAGACCCTACCCAACTATACATCTTAGCCAGATGTATAGTTGCAGTCTCCGTGGTGTAGTGGTAAGACACTCGCCTGGCGTTCTGCGAGCGCTATGTCATGGGTTCGTATCCTGGCCGGGGAGGATTTACTGGCGCAATTCCTTAACTGTAGCCTCTGTTTAACGCAACAGTAAAATGTGTACTTNGTCTAGTCTCCTCCTACTCTAGACACCTAGTCTAGTCTCCTCCTACTCTAGACACCTAGTCTAGTCTCCTCCTACTCTAGACACTAGTCTAGTCTCCTCCTACTCTAGACACCTAGTCTAGTCTCCTCCTACTCTAGACACCTAGTCTAGTCTCCTCCTCCTACTCTAGACACCTAGTCTAGTCTCCTCCTACTCTAGACACCTAGTCTAGTCTCCTCCTACTCTAGACACCAGTCTAGTCTCCTCCTACTCTAGACACCTAGTCTAGTCTCCTCCTACTCTAGACACCTAGTCTAGTCTCCTCCTACTCTAGACACCTAGTCTAGTCTCCTCCTACTCTAGACACCTAGTCTAGTCTCCTCCTACTCTAGACACCTAGTCTAGTCTCCTCCTACTCTAGACACCTAGTCTAGTCTCCTCTTACTCTAGACACCTAGTCTAGTCTCCTCCTACTCTAGACACCTACTCTAGTCTCCTCCTACTCTAGACATCTAGTCTAGTCTCCTCCTACTCTAGACACCTAGTCTAGTCTCCTCCTACTCTAGACACCTAGTCTAGTCTCCTCCTACTCTAGACACCTAGTGTAGTCTCCTCCTACTCTAGACACCTAGTCTAGTCTCCTCCTACTCTAGACACCTAGTCTAGTATCCTCCTACTCTAGACACCTAGTCTAGTCTCCTCCTACTCTAGACACCTAGTCTAGTCTCCTCCTACTCTAGACACCTAGTCTAGTCTCCTCCTACTCTAGACACCTAGTGTAGTCTCCTCCTACTCTAGACACCTAGTCTAGTCTCCTCCTACTCTAGACACCTAGTCTAGTATCCTCCTACACTAGACACCTAGTCTAGTCTCCTCCTACTCTAGACACCTAGTCTAGTCTCCTACTCTAGACACCTAGTCTAGTCTCCTCCTACTCTAGACACCTAGTCTAGTCTCCTCCTACTCTAGACACCCAGTCTAGTCTCCTTCTACTCTTGACACCCACTCTAGTCTCCTACTCTAGACACCCAGTCTAGTCTCCTCCTACTCTAGACACCCAGTCTAGTCTCCTCCTACTCTAGACACCCAGTCTAGTCTCCTCCTACTCTAGACACCCAGTCTAGTCTCCTCCTACTCTAGACACCCAGTCTAGTCTCCTCCTACTCTAGACACCCAGTCTAGTCTCCTCCTACTCTAGACACCCAGTCTAGTCTCCTCCTACTCTAGACACCCAGTCTAGTCTCCTCCTACTCTAGACACCCAATCTAGTCTCCTCCTACTCTAGACACCCAGTCTAGTCTCCTCCTACTCTAGACACCCAGTCTAGTCTCCTCCTACTCTAGACACCCAGTCTAGTCTCCTCCTACTCTAGACACCCAGTCTAGTCTCCTCCTACTCTAGACACCCAGTCTAGTCTCCTCCTACTCTAGACACCCAGTCTAGTCTCCTCCTACCCTAGACACCCAGTCTAGTCTCCTCCTACTCTAGACACCCAGTCTATTCTCCTCCTACTCTAGACACCCAGTCTAGTCTCCTCCTACTTTAGACACCCAGTCTATTCTCCTCCTACTCTAGACACCCAGTCTAGTCTCCTCCTACTTTAGACACCCAGTCTAGTCTCCTCCTACTCTAGACACCCAGTCTAGTCTCCTCCTACTCTAGACACCCAGTCTAGTCTCTTCCTACTCTAGACACCCAGTCTAGTCTCCTCCTACTCTAGACACCCAGTCTAGTCTCCTCCTACTCTAGACACCAAGTCTAGTCTCCTCTTACTCTAGACACCTAGTCTAGTCTCCTCATACTCTA
>WNGS01000480.1:85066-103011 GCA_020271785.1 Procambarus virginalis
AATAGAACTCAAGCTACAAGAATCATACAAAAACGCAGGAGAGGGAAAAGAGAGCAAAAGGCCCACAGTGAAATAGAAGAAAACCCGAAATATTTTTTCTCCTATGCAAATCAAGATCAAAAACCACATCTAGTATCGGGCCCCTGCGAAAGGAAGATGGAACTTTCACACGATGACAACAAAGAAATGAGCGAGCTACTGAGGAAGCAATACGACTGTCTTCAGCGAGCCATTAAACGCACTAAAGATCGATAACCCAAATGAATTTTCATGGATATGATACCAACATCAAATCATATATCAGACGTCACCCTATCCCCACTGGATTTTGAAGAAGCCATAAACAGTATGCCTATGCACTCCGCACCAGGCCCGGATTCTTGGAACTCCATATTCATCAAGAACTGTAAAAAACCACTATCGCAGGCCCTTCACATTCTGTGGAGACAAAGCCAAGATACTGGCGTTATTCCTGATATACTAAAACAGCAGAGATAGCACCACTTCATAAAGGAGGAAATAAGGCAGAGGCAAAAAATTACAGACCGATAGCACTAACATCGCACATCATAAAAATTTTTGAGAGAGTGCTAAGAAGTAAGATCACAAAATACATGGAATCACAGCATCTCCATAACCCGGACAACATGGTTTCAGAACAGGGCGCTCTTGCCTGTCGCAGTTGCTGGACCACTATGATATGGCATTAGATGCTATGGAAGACAAACAAAACGCTGATGTAATTTACACAGATTTCGCAAAAGCTTTTGATAAATGTGACCATGGTGTTATTGCCCATAAAATGCGCTCAAAAGGAATTACCGGAAAAGTAGGCAGATGGATCTACAATTTCCTGACCAACAGAACCCAATGTGTAATAGTCAACAAAATAAAATCCAACCCGTCAACCGTTAAGAGCTCAGTCCCCCAGGGTACTGTGCTTGCTCCAGTACTTTTTCTCATCCTCATATCGGACATAGACAAGAGCACAACCTATAGCACTGTATCATCCTTTGCAGATGACACTAGGATCTTCATGAGAGTAGGCAACATAGAGGACACGGCGAACCTCCAGTCAGATGTAGATCAGGTCTTTCTATGGGCTACAGAAAATAATATGGTGTTTAACGAAGACAAGTTCCAGCTCATGCGCTATGGAAAAAATGAAAATATAAAAACGGAAACCACGTACAAAACTCAGGCAAATCATAACATAGAACGAAAAGGCAATGTAAAGGATCTGGGTGTACTCATGTCGGAAGACCTTACCTTTAAAGAACACAATAAAGTAGCCGTCACAACTGCAAGAAAAATGACAGGTTGGATAACAAGAACTTTTCACACTAGAGATGCTATACCGATGATGACACTTTTCAAAACGCTTGTGCTCTCTAGAGTGGAGTACTGCTGCACAATGACAGCCCCTTTCACTGCTGGTGAAATTGCTGACCTGGAGAGCGTGCAGAGGTCCTTTACTGCTAGAATCCACTCTGTAAAACATCTAAACTATTGGGACCGACTAAAGAGCCTAAATCTGTATTCCCTTGAGCGCAGGCGGGAGAGATACATAATAATTTACACGTGGAAAATATTAGAGGGGCTGGTCCCAAACCTGCACACAGAAATAACATCACATGAGACCAGAAGACATGGCAGGATGTGCAAAATACCCCCGTTGAAAAGCAGAGGTGCAACTGGTACTCTGAGAGAGAACTCTATCAACATCAGAGGCCCGAGACTGTTCAACACGCTTCCACTACACATAAGGGACATAACTGGCAAACCCCTCACAGTGTTCAAGAGAGAACTGGATAAGCACCTCCAAAGGATACCTGATCAACCAGGCTGTGACTCATACGTCAGGCTGCGAGCAGCCGCGTCCAACAGCCTGGTTGATCAGTCCAGCAACCAGGAGGCCTGGTCGATGACCGGGCCTCGGGGACGATAAGCCCCGGAAGCACCTCAAGGTATCCTCAAGGTATGCCTCATATTGCTACTTTCCTCGTTCTACGGGTAGTTAAACTTATAACAATGTTACTTAATCCACAACAAGTTCAAGAGTCTAAATGCTTTGTGAGCAACAAGAATAGTCTTACGTCTGGCAGGGAACATTACAAACAACTTCAGCTTTCGATGCGTCCCATGCCATATTGTAGTTTAATAAGCTCAATTTTGACCTCTGGTTTCCATCTAAAGAACCCAGAGTCGTAACATAACCTCAAGGTATGTGGTCCATGTTAAGTTGCCTCCTAGGATGATGTAATTTTTTGTTGAATTTATTGTTTATGATTAGGTTCCTTATATCATCAGAGAATGTATTTGTATTAGTATTGGAAAATCTATAAATAGCTCCAATAGTTACTGACGATATAAGTAATTTGACCGAGAATTGAGCAAAGGTAAATTCACAGCAGTCGTCTCTATTGCTAATAACATGTGCAATTGAAGTTTTCTTGATTATAGAGAGCTGTACCACTTCCGTTTTTGTCAGGCTTGCAGTTGTGAATGGCTTTGCATCTGGCTAAGTTGTATAGTTGGGTAGGGTCTTTATTTAGTTATGTTTCTCTTAAGATAGTGAAAGACAGTTTAGAGCCCAGTGCTTTAAGTAGCACATTGATGTCGTCAAAATGTTTTTCGAGTGAACTGACATTTTGGTGACCCTTTGGTTGAATATTGACATGTATCTCATGACTAATCTCACAGAATGTCTTGTGATTACATTGGAATGTGGAATGTAGAATAAGATTAATAATTGTGTATTAAATGGATATGTGAGCACCTTGAGTGACCTTATATGGATGAGGATAGAGTTAGTTTAGTTCATTTATTATGCACCCCATACCCATCCCGTGGGCGGTAGTGGAAAGGGTTACAGAGGCACATAATGGGCTCAGGGACTGAACCCCACAATTCATTTAGCTAAGCAAGTTACAATCTTGATGAGCTAGTTACAAAATTCAATATAAGTAGTCACATCAACAATGGGTTCGAGATCGACCTCAAATACAGGTTCTAAATTAAGCAACTGACATATGTGGAGAGCTAGTGTCACAATTTATATGTTTGTCCTGCACACCGCCCCCATCCAGTGGGCAGCGATGGATAGGTTACAATCACTCAGTTACTACCTACAGTTAGCAAACTGGGGATATTTGGCTAAAATTTCTGGTAGCAGATCATTTTGAATGAAATATTTACACATCGCTGGAACATTGGTTATAGAATTGTCTCTAAATTCACGTATCTTTACGCACTCCATCACATAGTGACGGAGGGTGTGCGAATAATTTTGTTGACACAGTTTACATTTGGTTAGGTCTACATCAGCAGATAATGAGAATTCCCAGAGATACTTGTAACCGAGTCTAAGCCGAGCAGTAGTAACATCTACTGCTACATATATAAAACGCTGAACTGTAATGCCAATCCTGACCTCAAAAGCTTCATAGAAGGTTGTAACAGAACCCATAGGCACCACACCAGAAATAAATACAGTTTTGATATTCCTAGAGTACGACTTAATCAAACTAGAAATGCTTTACAAATCAAGGGACCCAGGATGTGGAATGATCTTCCCAACCATGTTAAAGACTGTACCTCTCTCAACCAGTTTAAGAGAAAAACGAAGCTATACCTAATAAATTCCCTGTAACCTGCCTAGCTTACCCCTCTATTGTCAACCAATATCTGTTTTTGTTTTAAGTGACGCTGTTTTGTCGACCGAATTGTATTTGTGCTGCTTTTTCAGCCATGTTCCCCCGTCTTAACTGTTTTTTTTCAACTCATTTTAATCCTTATGCTCAGTTAGTATTAAGCCTTAGTCATTTAAGTTTTTCATGCCCGAAACGCTTTGCGTAATAGTGGCTTTAGGCACTGTATGTACTAGCCTTATCTATAACTCCATCACTCTCTGTACAATCACTTGTATGTATGTACCTTACCTAAATAAACATTTTGATTTTGATTTAAAAAAAAAATTGATTTAGAAGTCTGCTGATTTTATTGGATGATCCATAGATGTGTGGCTCCTCTTGCATGATAGTATGATGATAGATGGAATTACTGGTGTCAATTTCACTTTGCCTCAGATCTACAAGATCTTGTTGAAGTTCTCGGTGTACTGCTGAGGATAGAAATAGTCAAAACTACTTTATGATATTGAGATGTACTGCCTTTTCTCAATAAACTTACTTTAACTTGAACTTGCCAGAAATGCTGTGCGTATTGATTATTTTGGGCTTAGTACATGCTAGCTCTATCGAGATATTCATCATTTTGTTTGTAAATCAATATGTATTTATGTACTTTTACCTAAATACAAAATTGATTTTAATAAAACAATAGAACAATATAGTTATACAGCAGAGTTATAGCCTGTGAGGGCCATAGAAAATGGACCATTATGAAGGGGAGGCTGCAGAAATGATAAATATTGTTTATTATGTCCCTATTCAGGGACAGTTAGCCTGTATGGATTATGCAAGTCCCGCTAAGGCCTTCTGCTGACCTTCCCCAAGATGCAACCCACAACTTAAGAAATTCCCCTTTTACCTATATACTGCTGGTTGACCAGATGCACGAGGGGGAATCGAAAAGAGACATCGACTTTTTTGGGGAAATCACACACAAGACCTTCTTTAGTGCTCAAACTTCGGTGAGAGTTTATAACTTTTCTTGTTATAGTTTTACTTTTTTGAATTAATACAAACTCTTAGAAGATAGAAATATTTTCATAATTATTCATAAAATATTTACATATTAATTCAAGGAATCAATTAAATATAAATATATATTAAACTACACGTAATACTTTCGCGTTATACTTATAATAATAATATTTTATTCAGGAATTTTTTTGATACCCAATGGGTACTATGTAAATATACTATGTAAATTATTAAATATTATTTGCGCAACCCCTCTTACTAATAGAGATTCACATTTTGACGGATAATCGGTATAACGCCTTGTATATACATAAATAGTGAGAAGAGAACAGTGTGTGTTGCAGAGGCTTAGAGTTTTTGAGAGAAAGATGTTGGCTAATGAATTTATATCCTGTGTATTTTTGAGTTTAGATTTCCAGTTTATAAATCAAAATGTTTAATTAGGTAAAGTGCATACATACAAGGTGTGATACAAATATTGATGAATTTATAGATGGAGCTAGTACATACAATGCATAAAGCCACTATTACGCAAAGGGTTTCGGGCAGGAAAAACACTAAAAGACTAAAACTTAATACTAATTGAGATTAGAGTATAAAATGTGTTGAGAAAATATAAAATAAAAAAGGGAGGAACATGGCAGAAAAACAGCAAAAAAATTCAATTTGGTCGACAAACAGCATTGTTTAAAAATAGCAGACATGGGTTGACATTATAGGGTTAAGGTAGGTTACAGGGAGTTAATTAGGTAGTGCTTAGTTTTTATCTTAAACTGGTTGAGAGAGGTACAGTCTTTAACATGATTGGGAAGGTCATTCCACATTCTGGGTCCCTTGATTTGTATAGCATTTCTAGTTTGATTAAGTCGTACTCTTGGAATACCAAAAAGGTATTTGTTTCTGGTGTGGTGCTCATGGGTTCTGTTACAACCTTCAATGAAGCTTTTAAGGTCAGGATTGACATTACAGTTTAGCGTTTTATATATATATATATATATATATATATATATATATATATATATATATATATATATATATATATATATATATATATATATATGTCGTACCTAGTAGCCAGAACGCACTTCTCAGCCTACTATGCAAGGCCCGATTTGCCTAATAAGCCAAGTTTTCATGAAATAATTGTTTTTCGACTACCTAACCTACCTAACCTAACCTAACCTAACTTTTTCGGCTACCTAACCTAACCTATAAAGATAGGTTAGGTTAGGTTAGGTAGGGTTGGTTAGGTTCGGTCATAAAACTACGTTAATTTTAACTCCAATAATAGAAAATTGACCTCATACATAATGAAATGGGTAGCTTTATCATTTCATGAGAAAAAAATTGAAAAAAATTATTAATTCATGAAAACTTGGCTTATTAGGCAAATCGGGCCTTGCATAGTAGGCTGAGAAGTGCGTTCTGGCTACTAGGTACGACATATATATATATATATATATATATATATATATATATATATATATATATATATATATATATATATATATTAGTATATTTTGGTAGCAGTCTTTCCTTGTAGACATATATTATTAAATATGACCGAAAAAGTAAGATTAATAATTCTAACATGAATTTTCTCGATCTTCCTTATGTTTCTTTTTACTGTCGACGGTAAATGAAAAATCAATTCTCCAAAATTCATTTGTATTTCTAGTCTGAAGCGACACTTGAGCGCGTTTCGTAAAACTTATTACATTTTCAAAGACTTTAGTTTACACACACACAACTTATAACTGAATGTTGTTGTTGTTTGGGTCTTTTTATACCTGCATTTGGGTGAGGTGATGTAACACAATAGTAAGGTGAAAACAAACTTTCAACAAAACACAGAACACGGAACAATGGGTAGAAGTTAAAGGGCAGACTTGTAACTGCAGACGGCCTATTGGCCCATATTTCTTGATGCTTCTATATTGGAGCGGAGTCTTGAAGTGGGTAGAATATAGTTGTGCATTAATTGGCTGTTGATTTCTGGTGTTGACTTCTTGATGTGTAGTACCTCGCAGATGTCAAGCCGCCTGCTGTCGCTGTATCTATCAATGATTTCTGTGTTGCTTGCTAAGATTTCTCTGGTGATGGTTTGGTTGTGGGAAGAGATTATATGTTCCTTAATAGAGCCCTGTTGCTTATGCATCGTTAAACGCCTGGAAAGAGATGTTGTTGTCTTGCCTATATACTGAGTTTTTTGAGGCTTACAGTCCCCAAGAGGGCATTTGAAGGCATAGACGACGATGGTCTCTTTTAGAGCGTTCTGCTCCGTGTCTGCGGTCCGTCTAATTACTACATGCTACCACACGCTACACAGGCTTTCGGAAAGCTTCCTGGCAAGACGTTAGTAATGAATAAATATGATATATTTATTCATTATAATGTTGGTGCTGAACGTACAACATGAAAAAACATAATTTTAATCTGAAAAAAGTATCTTTTTATATAGAAATTGGACGAAAATAAAGAGCTGGTGACGCCAAATCAAGTCGACGATCCAAGCGTCAATGTTGTGGAGCGACTTATCCAAGACAGATTGTTGCCTGGAGAGTGTTTGCTGGCATATCAGCCTCTTGTACACACGTCGCACTTCTCTGCTCAGATTGTCACAAATTGAAATAATGGTATAAACTACAATAATGCATAGTTGCAATAATATTTATAATAAATAGCCAGAATATATTGAAATTGTATTGAAAAATAGGTGTCTGGAAGTGAAATTAACTCCATGGGACAATAGTTGTTGTTGTTGAGTTAGGGGCGACGACGATCGTGGGATCGGATGCGCCCCGGCGTACCCGGTAAGGGTGAAACGCGAAGCCAGGAAAGGGAAAACGCCAAACCAAAACGCGAAACGAGAGATGCCAAGCACTAGAAACTAAGACGCCACACAGCAAGGAAACGCACAAAGGGAGAGGCACAAGCACAAAATAAAACAGGGAAAACAAGCATCCAGAGAGGCACACAGCATTCCACAGAGCAAATACACAGGAAATCAGGGTACATACTTGCTCGGGAACCGGGCCCGTGGGAACCGTACATGGAATGCTTCCCAGAGCACCCACCGCCAAGGGTCCCGTCCACCCACCAGGGACTCCATAACATCCGGAACCGGGGCAACAAACACCCGCAAGCAGGGGACCCAAATGGTAGAACCCACGAGGCGAGTAGTCGCCACACGGCTCGACAGGAAGGGAACCCGTCCACCATCAAAGTACTCTGGCCCGTCAGACAGCTGTAACTGGGCAATCGCCGTCCAGTGACCCGGTGGCATCACAGACGCCGGCAACACGTCCTCCAGGACCCCAACTCGCACCCTCACAGGAGCGAACGGGCCACAGGGCACCACAACAGGGGCACCCGAGGCCCCAGGCACACCACCAGACGACAGCAGGGAATCCGGATGGCGCGCATCCCTCCGTAACGTCACTACCAGGCCACGCCCAGCACCAGAGTCCACACCATCCCTGGCAGCGGAAGCCACCACCCCCCACTGCCGAGAGACCCCTGGCGGAGAAAGAACCGAAGGCACGTCCGAGACACAGGCACCAGCACCGTCAGGCACATGGACCTCCGCCATTACTAACTGTGGAGACATGGACGTATCCGTATCGACACCGGCAACACCCGAAGACTCACAGTCACTAAAGTCACCAACATCGGCCCAGGCAGAAGACGAACGCCGGGAACGTTTGGGCACTGGCCGGATATCGTCAGGGCCGGAAGCGGACCCAGAAACACGGGAACCACGAGCCGGACGAACCGACGCCTGAGACAGAACGGCAGCAGCCTCCACCACAGGGGGAACCGGGACACACACCGCAGGAGGCTCCACAGCCACCCCAGCACCCAGCACATCCGGGACCTGAGACACGGACACAGGGCCAGGCGCAGCATCCGAAGACGATGGAGAAGACGGCAACGCCACACAGGGAGCACCAGGAAGGCCCACGGGAACAACGAGGACGGGGACAGGATCAGGCAGATCAACCGATGGTACCGCAATACCCGGAGGAGGGTCGGCAACAACCGGAGGAACGTCAGGCGTCGCCGGGGGAGCTGCAGTAGCGAACGGAACGCGCACCTCCACAACATCTCCAGAGGCAGCCTCCAGCGGGAGCGGCGGGAAGTCCTCATCTCGGAACAAGTTGACAGGAGCAGCTGGGGTAGCAGAGCACCCTGCAGCCTGATGCCCCAACAGGCCACACCGGAAACAGGTACGAGGCTGCCGGGCATAATACACCCGGACGTAGTATCCCATAAGCCGGACAGAAGAAGGTATATCCGACCGCAGGCGCATCCCCAACGTACGAATGTTCGTTCGTCTTCCAGCATACCGGCCCGAGGAGAGCGTGTTCACCCGCACGCTGACAACAGTACCAACCCCCCCGAAGTAACGCCGTAGGAGGTCGTCAGGAAACTCCAGGGGCGCACCATGGATGCTGACATAAGTCAGGGCACCACTACGATCCGAGATCGCCACAGAGCCGGCATCACCCGGCAACGACAACGTACGCCCCTCGTACCGACGGAGGAAGTCACGGTACTCCTCCTCCCCCACGAACTTGAGAACAACCCGGTGGGCAGTAACAAGCTCAATACCAAACACAGCCTCCACCGGGACACGAAGCATGTCACACATAAACAGCTCCACGTCTGAGTATCCAGCCCGACTAGTGAACTCCAAGCCCACGGAATTCACACGCACAACGGCGGGAAGGCCTCCCATGTCAAACTTGCCACGTCAACACGCAGGGACAATAGTTTTGTTATATAGATGCTGATGATTATTCGCTGGTATGCGTTCACTACTTGAACTACTGTGCACTTATTTACGTATCCAGAGATTAGTTCAGAGTAAAACCATGTTTTTCTAAATTCTACATTACATACCATCATTATTATAATATATAAATATGACGTATTTCTTTATTACTTATATAATGCAAGGAAATTTTGGGGTATGATTAGGTAGCTAGGGGTGGCTTTTGGGTAAATACATGGACTCGCTCTGGTTTGTGTGTAGTGTGATATACATTGAATAACGTCATTATAGGGGGTAAATATGTCATATATCTTCATTACTTGTGTAATGCTGGAAGGCCGGAGTAGCACTAGGTAACTATGGATACAGCTTTGGGAAAATACATGAACCCGCTCTGGGTGTGTGGAGAGCTACACACCAGCAAATCAATTGTCTAATTAACATGCATATATATGCTAATTAACCTTCAAGATTTATATGTCAGAAGAAAGGCAGATATATAGACATTACTGAAACTACATTTCAAGTAATATATATAATTTATGTTAAAGGCATTATATTTTTAAATAAATAATACTATACAATCGCCGGTATCCGGACACATGGACACTACATTCAATGCCATCATTATAGTCGTTAAATATGTCATATTTCATCAATACTTGTGTAATGCAAGGAGGTTTTATCTTTTATAAAGCTAAATATTTCAACTTTAAATATCTTTTCAAATATTTGTCATTAAAGTATATATTCTGAAAATAATCATGTATTTTATTTACCCCAAAGTAGAGCACGAATATCATAGTGTTATATCCTGTGATAAGTAATTTATTTTGCACCCCATACTCATTCCTTAAAGATTATTTACATTCACTCCTCGCTTGATAAATTCAAGATCTTTTGAGAGCATGAAAATATGTTTTAGAATTATAGTACTCAAATGGAATTAGTAGCGTATAGCTAGCTCTAAGCAGAACTACTACTGTACCAGTAACCAGAAAAACATTTTAATTAACATTTCAGATCAGGTAAGAATTGAGACCACAAAAATCCAGTAGCATTTCTGTCACATTCGTCTACAGTTGAACCATTAAGAATGTCTCTTAAATGTTACCCAAGCACACGTTTGTGGAGACTAAAGTTATTATCAATAGAAAGCAACAAGGCCAGATGGGTTTATTGCACCATATATGACAGAGGACTTTCTAAGTGAGCAGAAAGACATCAGATTAGTGATGTGAAAGGAATCACATTCTCTGCATGTTTATCCTGGGAATGTGTGTGTGTAATACTAGATAAGAGAGAAAATTAGGTCGGGAGTCAGTACATTAGACAGCAGATGGTTAGAAAGGCGGAATCCAAGAGCTAACAGCATTAGCCTATGAGTACAAATAGCAAATATACAAACAATTCATTTCACGATTATCCCGGGGATCCTGTAAATTACTATCCTCCCTTCTCATCCAATATTGTTCTTCCAAAGAAATTACTATCTATCCCTTCTCATCCAAAGTTCATTAAATTTATCAGTTCAATATTTATTTATTTACATATTTGTTTGTGTTGTATACAAGAAGGTACATTGGATTTGTCAGAGTACATAACAGTGGTGTTCTTGCAATTATTGCAAAGCCACATAGTTTTGGGCAAGTGCTTAATCTAACAGGGGGAAGGGGGGCCGTCTGGCGCCCCCCCCTTCCCGGCAAATAAATGTTAACCGCATAGAATGTTACAGAATTACATTGTCATTTTACCCAAGGTAGCACTTTTACTAATGTAAAATGTAATAGCCCCATTGTTAGACTTATTCTCTGGAAGTTACACATTATTAAATTTACCCTTGTTACACTTACTAAGTTTAATATACAAGGTTATTCTCAGGATGTTAACCTTCAAGCCATTTCAATCAAACAAGTACAGTGCATTGTTAACTTACAGCGTTAATGTAAATAAGTTATTTTACCCGGGATAAAAGTTTTACCAATGGTTATTACCTTATAGGGATGTATGTACTTAATATGGGAAAGTGATCACTAATTAGCCATTGTAATACCAATCTTTGGACAGCGTTGACTAGATGGCCTTCATTTATTACAGCCAAATCTTCCATCCATAAGGCGGATGTTGTTAGATGGGTTAATATAAAATAGTCATCACTTGTAATTACAGTTCTATAGTTAATGTTGCAGATGTCATAAGATAAACAAGTAAGAAACTTTCATGCAGTTAGAACTTACATACAATATGTAAAGTTTCTATATTTAAATATTAATTTATAATGAAGAAAATGGAGTTAAATATAATGAGATAATTAAACAGAGTACGACAATGTTATTTATTAACAAAAAATGAAGGAAAATGAAATAAACTTGTGCTCTAAATAAATAATTTTAAACAAATAAAATAAATTGAATATGCAATCTCTGTACCTACTAATTAATATGTATGTCAGCGACCACAGACCTTTCGCATATAAACTGTATGGCTGTGACATGAACCCTCACATTTATCTCTCGAGGGTATAGATGTTACCAGTTTCATTTAACATCTAGGTGAACAAAAGGTTAAAAATAGATAATAATCGACAGTTTTAAAAATCCGAAAATATGGTGTTGGATACAAAGAGGAACTTAAAAAAAAGATTTAACTAATAATAGTAATATTGAAAGAACTAGAACAAAGAGAAGAACAAACAACTGATAGTTAATATTATTTAGCAGATATATAAATATACAAATTGATCATATATTAGAAGTTACACTTACCAACCAACGCACACACTTTTGCTTTTAATTAGAGGGATGGTGAAATAACGCATGTATGCATATATGTATGTCTAGCTTTGGCAAAGCTACATCACCCGGGGAGGATATAGTTACGGCATGCTGCGTATGCTTCTGCTAGTTCCAGGGAATCCCTTGCTTAAATTGTATAATATGAGCTATGTAACTGGGGAGCTTCCTAAGTCATGGACCAACAGTCTTATTATTCCCATTCCTAAACCAAACCAGCAGAGTGCTTTTCGCCTAATCTCCCTCACTAGTTGTCTCTGTAAGTGTCTTGAGGCATAACTGTGACGTGCTTATCTCTGAAGCTAGACACAGATATAGTGAAATTATCAATGATGGAGTCCAAGTTTGTCTCCTGTGAATTCCTTCCCATATTGGTCTCCTAATGCATGATAGAACAGATGAGTTAACCAGGACTTTTGCTCGTAAAGAGGGAATTAATTACCAACTTGGACTGCCTTTGAGCAGCCTGAGGGCAGCAATATCCCAGGAACATCAACTAAATTTCTGAGACTTGAGGCAAAGTGAAAGTCACACCAGTTACTCTATCTATCATCATTCTATTATGCATGAAAAGCCGCACGTCTATGGGTCATCCAATAATGTTAGCAGACTTCTAGATATTACCACTGCTAGGCTTAGGCTCGGCTACAAGTACCTCTGGGAGTTTGTAACTTCTGCTGATGTAGATTTGACTAAATGTAAACTCTATCAACAGAACTATTCGCATACTTTGCGTCATTATATATGGAATGTGAAAAAATTGCGGAATTTAGAGATAACACCATCAATAGTGTCCAAGAAATGTGTAAGTACTTCATTCATAATGATGTGCTGCTCGAAATCTTAGCGAATTTGCTTACTGTAGGTAATGCATGCACATTACTGTAAAGCTGCCGCCCAGTTGGGTGAGTGTGCAGCAAGACTAGTAACTGTGTGACTCACTATAGATGTAAAGTGCCTTATATAGTGACTGTTGTGAGCCTCTTGTAGTGTCACTTGTGACACAAAGATTATTGATGTGTGTATTGGTGTGGGTGATTAGATATGTATGTGTATGTATATATGTATTGTGACGGTGTTCCCCCCTTCTAATTCTCCCACGCCTGCTGTAAGAGTCATGTCCACTATTCCCGAGCGTTCTCTACATTGCAGGCATCAATTGAACATATGTGGGAGAGAGTAGTATTCTCGAAGAGCCGAGAAATTTGTGAAAGAAGAACATTTTGGCCTGTGAGATAGGCCCTTTAGGGAGCCAAAATGGCGCTGGCGAGTCTGTTCTCCCACCAAAACTGTGTGACGTCAGTGTCGCCAGATTGGTCACCGTCAGCGACGTGGCACTGGGAGCCAATGAAAACCGACTTTGGAAAATGTGACGTCACATAGGCAGGGGGAGTCCAACCGTGGTGGCGCCTTAGCGCGATCAGTCTTTCACGACACGTCCGAGAGGCAGGACGTGCGATCGGTCATCCTGTCAGAGTGACGGATTTACCGAACTCCGGTGGATGTAAGCGTCTCCAGTTGTTAGCGCGCACTCTGTGAGGTCTTCCTGCAACCCAGATGTGGCTCAGATAAGGAATTGACAGAATATTGAGCAACAAGTGCTCCGGAACAGGTGCGTTGCAAGAAGTGGGCCAGGCATCGTCGTGTGTGACGTCCTTGGCAGTTCACCAGTATAAGAGACAGCTTAATGGCCGGGCCAATCCACCGTGAGTGAATCGAGTTGACCACCTTGTCAACTTGGTTGAACGTGTGATCGACGATCCTGTCAAGTTTGACAGTAACCATACCTTTGTGGAACCCTACGAGTCAACAGTTGGATGCAAGCACGTCGAGAAGTCTTCCCAAATACCTAGTAACATATCTAGACGACGAGGGAATTGACAGTGTTGTGAGCTTCAAGTGCTCTGAAGTCGGGTGCTGTGCGTGTGGAGCTTAAGCAGTATCGTCTGGGGCGGCTGATAACTTCACAGTGACTTCGTAGTGGTGAGAGGCAGTTCCTCTAGGAGTACAGTAACAAGGACTAATTGGGAAACGTGCGACGACCGCCGAGACGTAGGCTGGCTGCCATAGTTGGGAGGAAAGTTGACGGCCAGGAGACCGACTTCAACCCTGCGACGTACTGTAGAGGAAGGAGCACGTACCTGCAGTGTACAGAAAGCGGCGAGACGCGAAAATCCTAAGGCGTTGGCTTGTGTTTCTGGAGGGTGTACGAGGCGAGAGCCTGGACCAGGAGCTACAACCCAACTGTCATCCTAGGATAGGTGAAGTAGGTGTTTACAGTTACCCTCCCATTTCCCCTTTAGTTAGCTATATATTTTCTTGTCAGAATATTTTATATGTCGTGAGCAAGTCTCACCTGAGTCTAAGTCACAGAGAGCACAGTGTGTGGTGAGGCTACCCAGAGCGCTCACAGTATCAGTTTACATATGGGTGTGTGCAAGCACCAAGATTCATTAAGGAATTTACTGTGACTAATTCATTTCTTGTGATTATTTTTATTGTATATATTGGTAGTAAACCAGATATTGGTGTTAGGCTATGAGCCTAGAATTTATTGATATAAATGCCTGTGTATTGATCTCCATGATTTATTGATATAAATGCCTGTGTGTTGATCTCTATGATTTATTGATATAAATGCCTGTGTATTGATCTCCATGATTTATTGATATACATGACTGTGTGTTGATCTCCATGATTTATTGATATACATGCCTGTGTATTGATCTCCATGATTTATTGATATAAATGCCTGTGTGTTGATCTCCATGATTTATTGATATACATGCCTGTGTATTGATCTCCATGATTTATTGATATAAATGCCTGTGTGTTGATCTCCATGATCTATTGATATAAATGCCTGTGTATTGATCTCCATGATTTATATATATATATATATATATATATATATATATATATATATATATATATATATATATATATATATATATATATATAAATTAGAAGAGTACGACAGCTTGCTGAAATCAACACTAGAAAAAGCCCTCAATCTTTCCCTCAGCAACTCGCAGTGGAAACAGGCCTCCCTTCCTGTCAGACTCGGGGGCCTTGGCGTGCGCACAGCAACACAAATTGCTGTACCAGCGTTCCTGTCCTCTTCAGTGGGGTCTGACAACTTGGTGAAGGAAATCCTACCTGAGCACCTAGTTCAACAGGCAGGGGTACATGATCCCAGCTTCACAGACTGCACAACCAAATGGGTCTCTCTCGCAGGACCAGCACCCCAACCACTGCCTTCTGAAGCCCATAAGCAATCCAGCTGGGATCGCCCCATTGCCGACCAAGAAGCTGCGACTTTGCTAGAAGCTGCGACAACACCACATGACACTGCCCGACTTAGAGCAGTAGCAGCTCCCCATGCAGGTGATTTCCTATTAGCAATCCCAATGTCAGCAACCGGCACTCGTCTCACACCGCAGGCCCTTCGAATTGCCGTGGCTCTCCGTCTCGCTGCCCCAATCCACACCGAATACAGGTGTATTTGCGGCGAGGCAGAGGCCGACAGGTACGGACGGCATGGCCTTCTCTGCCAAAGGACAGGAGGATGGCATGCAAGACACGGCGAGGTCAATGACATTATTAAGAGAAGCCTTACCACAGCCGGCTGTCCAGCAGAGAGAGAGCCCCGGTACCTAATGTCCCACAACTCTAATGAGCCTGTCGGTCGCCCAGATGGAATCACGGTGAACCCCTGGAAGAATGGTAGACAGTTGGTGTGGGACTACACTTGCGTCTCAACTTTAGCCAATACCTATGTTGACTTCAGTGCTACTCAAGCAGGAGGAGCTGCCAATCACCGGGAAGCGGCCAAGTCACGTAAATACAGAGACCTTGAGCACCACTACAATTTTGTCCCCATTGCCTCAGAGACACTTGGTGCCTGGGGTAAAAGTGCTGCTAGCTTTTTGAAGGAGTTGGGGTCTAAGCTAATCGAAACAACTAGAGACCCTAGAGCTGCCAGTTTTCTTTTTCAGCGCCTCAGTGTGGCAATCCAGAGAGGAAATGCTCACTGCATCCATGGTTCCTGCCCGCCATCTGAGGAGCTGGAGGAGCTTTTCAACTTGTGACAAGCAGCCTTGTACCCTGCATGTAATCAATACTGTAACTTTTTTGTGTAATGACATTTTCAAATAAAGTTAGATAAATATACACACATACCAAAAGAATAGGGGTGGTAGGAGAAGAAATATCAAAGTGTTCAGTGAGGATCCACAAGGTCTTCTCTGAGCACTCTTTATTTTCTTCTCCGAGGCTATGGGTCCCTACACTTGCACCAGAGGTGGTACCCCTTCTATTAAAAAAAAAAAATATAATATATATATATATATATATATATATATATATATATATATATATATATATATATATATATATATATATATATATATATATATATATATATATATATGCCTGTAATTTGATTACTGATTTATCTATGTACATGCCTGTGTACTGAATAATATCATATACGTGAAGTGATTGCCAATGATATATATTAGAGAGAAAGTATAGATGTAAAGATAAGTTCAGTGATCAAGCGAGTGCATTCACAGTAAATATTATTAAGAATAGAGTAATCTTTTGGTACGGTGAAAAGTCACTGTGAGTGCAGTGTGAATAAGATATTAATGGTGAGACCAGTGAAGTGGTGTATCGCAACCCAGTGAAATCATAAGTATGCCATGTGAATGTTAATTACAGTGTTTTGCGAGAAGTTAAATAAACGGGGATCGTGATAGAATTAGAAAACAAGTACTAGTCTTTTCTCACGGTCGCGAGGGCCCCGGTCAGCTGATATCTGACAGGTGACGCAGGGGCTGCCGGATGTTGCCATATCGGTGCGCTCCAGATTATTCTGCTACGGATTGAGCAGTTGTCATACATTGTTCCTGATACATTGATGCATATATATTTATCATTGTCTTTTAAGTAAAATACCAAAACTCTTTGGTGTTTGATATCATCCCCTCCATTGATCTTGTGACCGTGTAATGAAGTAAAACAGAGTGACTTGCCTGAGACCACGCTATTTGAAATTGCTCTTACCACAATTACCACAATTACACCTCACCACTGCAGTGTTACTGGACACCTAAAAACACCAGTTGGCAACCTTGAAGGCTGTGTGAGAGTTCTGTGTTGGGGCGGGCCACAGATTGAGGGAATAATCTGTGTCTCCACTCATTTTACAACTTAAGGCCGGTTGTGGAATCGACTGGTACTCTCCGGGGCGTGCAGTGAAGCCTAGAGGATCGAGGGAAGACCCGCAGAACGACGGTGAGTAAGGGTTATTGTCAGAGCAACCACCTCGAGAGGAGATCCAGTCTACCGTTGCTTTAACCCTTCACTAACAAGAACCGTGAAACCCCGACATTGGCGACCTCGCCAGGATAACGAGCAAGATCAAGGTTGTAATTGTGGTATTAGATATCAGGCCTAAGTTTTCACTCATAGTCACAAGATGGAGGATGATAAAGTAGCCAAGTGCTACTGAGCTTATTTTTTCAGTGCAATGGTCAGGTTCGCATTTACCTAGACTTTCTTCCAGTTCGTATTTTGTGAGAGTCCTGTTTATTATGCTCCAGTTTATTCTGTTTATATTGAAGTGAAGTTTGCTGAAATCTCCTTCCACCGGGATCTGGATGGTTTTGAAGTCTATTCCCGCATGGTTGTCATGACTTCAAT
>WNGS01000484.1:0-11920 GCA_020271785.1 Procambarus virginalis
GGTGACCATACTGCTGGATGGGGAGGGTGACCATACTGCTGGATGGGGAGGGTGACCATACTGCTGGATGGGGAGGGTGACCATACTGCTGGATGGGGAGGGTGACCATACTGCAGGATGGGGAGGGTGACCATACTTGGATGGGGAGGGTGACCATACTGCGGATGGGGAGGGTGACCATACGCTGGATGGGGAGGGTGACCATACTGCAGAATGGGGAAGGTGACCATACTGCTGGATGGGGAGGGTGACCATACTGCAGGATGGGGAGGTGACCATACTGCTGGATGGGGAGGGTGACCATACTGCTGGATGGGAGGGTGACCATACTGCTGGATGGGGAGGGTGACCATACTGCAGGATGGGGAGGGTGAACATACTGCAGGATGGGGAGGGTGACCATACTGGAAGATGGGGAGGGTGACTATACTGCTGGATGGGGAGGGTGACCATACTGCTGGATGGGGAGGGTGACCATACTGCTGATGGGGAGGTTGACCATAATGCTGGATGGGGAGGGTGACCATACTGCAGGATGGGAGGGTGACCATACTGCTGGATGGGGAGGGTGACCATACTGCAGGATGGGGGAGGGGACCATACTGCAGGATGGGGAGAGTGACCATACTGCTGGATGGGGAGGGTGACCATACTGCTGGATGGGGAGGGTGACCATACTGCAGGATGGGGAGGGTGACCATACTGCAGGATGGGGAGGGTGACCATAATGCTGGATGGGGAGGGTGACTATACTGCAGGATGGGGAGGGTGACCATACTGCAGGATGGGGAAGGTGACCATACTGCTGGATGGGAGGGTGACCATACTGCAGGATGGGGAGGGTGACCATACTGCTGGATGGGGAGGGTGACCATACTGCTGGATGGGGAGGGTGACCATACTGCTGGATGGGGAGGGTGACCATACTGCAGGATGGGGAGGGTGACCATACTGCTGGATGGGAGGGTGACCATACTGCAGGATGGGGAGGGTGACTATACGCTGGATGGGGAGGGTGACCATACTGCAGAAGGGGAAGGTGACCATAATGGGATGGGGAGGGTGACCATACTGCAGGATGGGGAGGGTGACCATACTGCTGGATGGGGAGGGTGACCATACTGCAGGATGGGGAGGGTGACCATACTGCTGGATGGGGAGGGTGACCATACAGCAGGATGGGGAGGGTGACCATACTGGAAGATGGGGAGGGTGACCATACTGCTGGATGGGGAGGGTGACCATACTGCTGGATGGGGAGGGTGACCATACTGCAGGATGGGGAGGGTGACCATACTGCTGGATGGGAGGGTGACCATACTGCTGGATGGGGAGGGTGACCATACTGCTGGATGGGGAGGGTGACCATACTGCAGGATGGGGAGGTGACCATAATGCTGGATGGGGAGGGTGACCATACTGCAGGATGGGGGAGGGTGACCATACTGCAGGATGGGGAGAGTGACCATACTGCTGGGAGCAGGGTGACCATGCTGGATGGGGAGGGTGACCATACTGCAGGATGGGGAGGGTGACCATACTGCAGGATGGGGAGGTGACCATAATGCTGGATGGGGAGGGTGACCATACTGCAGGATGGGGAGGGTGACCATACTGCAGAATGGGGAGGGACCATAATGCTGGATGGGAGGGTGACCATACTGCAGGATGGGGATGGTGACCATACTGCTGGATGGGGAGAGTGACCATACTGCTGGATGGGAGGGTGACCATACTGCTGGATGGGGAGGGTGCATACTGCAGGATGGGGAGGGTGACCATACTGCAGGATGGGAGGGTGACCATACTGCTGGATGGGGAGGGTGACCATACTGCAGGATGGGGAGGGTGACCATACTGCAGGATGGGAAGGCGACCATAATGCTGGATGGGGAGGGTGACCATACTGCAGGATGGGGAGGGTGACCATACTGGAAGATGGGGAGGGTGACCATACTGCTGGATGGGAGGGTGACCATACTGCTGGATGGGGAGGGTGACCATACTGCAGGATGGGGAGGGTGACCATACTGCTGGATGATGAGGGTGACCATACTGCTGAATGGGGAGGGTGACCATACCGCTGGATGGGGAGGGTGACCATACTGCAGGATGGGGAGGGTGACCATACTGCTGGATGGACAGGGTGACCATACTGCAGGATGGGGAGGGTGACCATACTGCTGGATGGGGAGGGTGACCATACTGCAGGATGGGGAGGGTGACCATACTGCAGGATGGGGAGGATGACCATACTGCAGGATGGGGAGGGTGACCATACTGCTGGATGATGAGGGTGACCATACTGGGATGGGGAGGGTGACCATACTGCTGGATGGGGAGGGTGACCATACTGCTGGATGGGGAGGGTGACCATACTGCTGGATGGGGAGGGTGACCATTCTGCTGGATGGGGAGTGACCATACTGCTGGATGGGGAGGGTGACCATACTGCTGGATGGGGATGGTGACCACACTGCTGGATGGGGAGGGTGACCATACTGCTGATGGGGAGGGTGACCATACTGCTGGATAGGGAGGGTGACCATACTGCTGGATGGGGAGGGTGACCATACTGCGCGATGGGGTGGATGACCATACTGCTGGATGGGGAGGGTGACCATACTGCTGGATGGGGAGGGTGACCATACTGCTGGATGGGGAGGGTGACCATACTGCTGGATGAGGAGGTGATCATACTGCTGGATTGGGAGGGTGACCATACTGCTGGATGGGGAGGGTGACCATACTGCTGGATGGGGAGGGTGACCATACTGCAGGATGGGGAGGGTGACCATACTGCTGGATGGGGAGGGTGACCATACTGCTGGATGGGGAGGGTGACCATACTGCTGGATGGGAGGGGTGATCATACTGCTGGATGGGGATGGTGACAATTGCTGGATGGGGAGGGTGACCATACTGCAGGATGGGGAGGATGACCATACTGCAGGATGGGGAGGGTGACCATACTGCTGGATGGGGAGGGTGACCATACTGTTGGATGGGGAAGGTGACCATACTGCTGGATGGGGAGGGTGACCATACTGCAGGATGGGGAGGGTGACCATACTGCTGGATGGGGTGGGTGACCATACTGCAGGATGGGGAGGATGATCATACTGCAGGCAACCCGTCCTCACACAAGACAGCACATATATGACTTAATGCTTAAAGTCTATATGTTGAATGTGATTTAGTACATATGTGGTATATTCCCAGTTACCTTTTTTACCAAGGCCCAAACTTTTCCTGACGTACCAGTTTACGTCTCACAGTACCCGTCCGTCAACGCAGATAGCAGAATAGTCGTGATTGGTTCAATTAAATGAAAATTTAAGTTTTCAGGTCCCACATGGGTTGTGAAATTTAGCTACTATTGTCCATGCTCTTAGAATATTACAGATCAGCTACTTCCTGTTGAAGGCTCGTAGTTTTGTTTTGAGAAATATTAGTTGTTCTTAGTAAATATAATAAGCACTATAAATTATTACATAAAATAACAGTGCTTCACCAATCAATATATATACCATAGTTTGTGCCTTAAAAATTTAAAGAATGTTCTGTAGGAACGCTAACAGAAAACGATGTTACGTTGTCTATTGGGTAAACTACTGCAAACAGGATGGTATGGTGTCTATTATATCAGCTATAGGATGGGTATAGGGTCCACTACCACCTGTTAGGTGGGTAAGGGGGTCAAACCACCCGCAGGATGGGTATGGGGGTCACATCCACCCACAGGATGGGTATGGGGAACATCCACCCAAAGGAAGGGTATGGGGTCCAATACCATCCACTGGATGTGTATGGTGTCCACTACCACGGCAGGATGGGTATGGGGCTCACACCCACAGGATGGGTATGGGGTCCAATACCTCCCACAGGATGAGTATGGCGTCCACTATCGCCCACAGGATGGGTATGGGGCTCCAACCACCCATAGAATAAGTATGGGGTCCAATAACACCCATGGATGTGTATGGCGTCCAATGCCGCCCACAGGATAAGTATAGTGTCTTATATAAATAAGAGCTTCATTTAAATACATTACAATACACATATTTATAGCTCAAGTGAAGATACATATGTTTTTATAGTAGCGCTCAGTAGCTTGTCGGGCATGGATTGCAGACGCCTACGCACTTGCCGATATATTGTATAATTAACAAAGATACGCTAATAAAGCCTAAAATCTTATATGCCCCAGAAAGACCGAGATATGAACATTATTATGATTGCACCAAATGAAATATATCATGCTCGAGAACAAAGATATATCAATTTTAAATTAAGTTTCGACTCTTGCTCGGGCGAGAGAGATGGGGCGACTCTCGCCCCATCTATTGGAGATTCTGTCCACTAAAGACCCAAAGCTACTCAAACCCTCTTAGCATTATTTAAGTAATGAAGTAATATGGTATATTTACTCACTATAATGTGGGTGCTGAATGCAGAACATGAGAAACATATATTTACTCAAACTAATGTAATTTCATTATGAAATAAGTAAATAAGTAGCATCAAAGGAAGTCGACGGTCCAAGCGTCAATTGTGGAGCACTTATCCAAGTTTGGAAAGTGTTTGTTGGCATATCCACTTATCGCACTTCTCTGCACAAATTATCACAAATTTAAATTATAATGTTAACAAGTAGAATACGTATTTTTAATAAAATCTAACATAACTAACTAGAAAACATTTAACATTTAATAAATATATATGTTTGGAAGTTAACTCGACTTCATAGGGCAATAGTTTTGTTATATATACTCGTTATTCGTTGACATGCGTTCGCTACTTAAACTACCATGTACTGTACTTATGTAAAATCTCCCATGTCTCTTCACTCATCTCACCGAACCCTACAACTCTGTGATATATTGTTTAATTAATTGAGATTCACAAATAAAGCTTATAATTATATGTTATCAAAAGGCAGAGCTTAGTTTAGTTCATTTATTATGCACCCCATACCCATCCTATGGGCGATAGTGGAGTGTTACAGAGGCACATAATGGGCTCAGGGACTGAGCCCCACAATTCATATAGCCAAGCAAGTTATAATCTTGATAAGCTAGTTACAAAAGTCAATGCACATTGTCACATCAACAATGTGCTCGAGACCGACCAAAGTACAGTTTATAATTTAAGCAACTGACATATATGGAGGGCTAGTGTCCACATTGATATGTTTATCCTACACATAACCCCTCTCCCCCCATCCAATGGGCAGAGGTGGATAGGTTACAATCAAGTCTTTTTTTGCGTTTTATTCAGAGATTAGATCTTATTGGGTGAGGAAAGATATTCATATTTTAATGAAGGCTTCTTGGCTGATGCTCTCCATTGATGGAAAATATAACAACCTTTGAAAATCAATGTTAGTTTGATCTAGATATTGTAATTAACGAAAGTATTTATGTCATCAGAAAGGTAGAAATATAGGCTACATTTAAAATCCTTGTCATAAATATAACTGAAGTGAAAACGAAGATATATGCGTTTTGATAGTTACTTGATGGCTAGCTCTGAGAGTGTGAAGCCCTGCACACCAGCCAATAAATTGTATAATTAGTTTCCATATATTTTAATTAATCTTAAAAATCTATATGTCAGAAGAAAGGAGATGTAGCTGTAATGTGACAACATTTAAAATATATATCTCTTAAGTTAAATAAATAATACCACCTTATCGCCGGTGTCCGGACACATGAAAAACTACCTAGGTATCAGTATCCAGCCAGGCGGGGATCACAGGCTGCACAATACTGATAAATTATGTAATGCACTACTTGTGGTCGATCTCGAACCCATTATGATGTGACGACTTATAGTGAATTTTGTAACTAGCTCATCAAGATTGTATCTTGCTTAGCTAAATGAATTGTGGGGTTCGGTCCATTCATTTTCTTTCTTTATTATGCACCCCATAATACCCATCCCGTGGGCAGTGGTGTAAAGGATTACAGATGCACATAACCGGTTCAGGAACTGAACCCTCTAGTTCGTTTAGCTAAGCAAATATCAATCTTTTGACGCTAGTTACAAAATTATTAATGTACACATACTTATGCATACATGTACATATACATACGTATACATATATACATACACATACATATTAATCACCCACACAAATACACACATCAGTAATCTTTTGTGTCACAAGTGATTCAACAAGAGGCTCACAACAGTCACTATACAAGGCACTTTACATCTATGAGGAGTCGCACAGTTACTAGTCTTGCTCCACACCCACCCAACTGGGCGGCAGCTTTACAGTTACCTGGTGTATTCTTCACTATATCTTTTCTGGTTAATCCCTATTTACATTATGCGGTTCAGGTTTCGTCGCCATACTATAGTTTTTAGTTTATTAATTTATCACATAATGGGTTCAGGGACTGAACACACAATTTATTTATCTCAGCAAGTTACAATCTTGAGGAGCTAGCCACAAAATTCATAACACATCGTCACATCAACAACATGGGTTCGAGATCGACCACAAGTACAGTTTCTAAATTAAGCAAATGCCATATGTGGAGAGCTAGTGTCACAATTGATATGTTTGTCCTGCACATTTCACAGTAGTTTGCTTGGGTTCTTTTAATTATCTTAAATATCATTGAAGAGAACCTCCTAGGTACTATACTGTATATATACTGGTAAGAAGTATAATAATCCTGAGAAATCGTGTAAATTATGTTGTACGAGTGCTTCCAGTTAAGTAACATAGTTCATTTGTGTGCGCGTGCTTGAAGAGGAAATGTTATCCCCCCCCACCCCCCATTGTAATATTTGTGGGTTTCAGACCATACGGCCGCGGCTTACCCTCGCCGCGGTCGAGGGTAAGACACCGGATGTATACCCAGTATTACAAGTAAGCATTAGCAATAACAATTATGGAAAGTTCCTTCACCTATACATAGACAAGAGACTGAACTTCAGCACCCACATACAACACATAAGGGGATACTCTGAGAGAGAGAGAGAGGAGGGAGAGTAAAAATATCCACTGAGGTCTGATTAAGTCCTTTTGGGGACCTAATCATTAGGACGTCCAATGATTAACGCAAAGTGAAGCGTATTCAGACTGTATATTGACAACATTCAGCATATCTCATAATGACCTAATAGTACTTGGTGCACAAATACCTTTTCCAAAGGAATCGGAAAACATAATTAAACACAACTGTACCGTACAGTGTTATATATTTATTTCAGTTTGAACAATTTTTAACCATTAAAGGATAAATCTTTAATTGGTTAAATTGGTTTTAACATTCGAAATCTAATTTGTTGATGTTAATAATATAAGTTTCAAATTTATTAAGATACATACTTTAAAAACTATTTCTATTTGAAATTTAAATAACATAAACAGAGTACAGAATATAACAAATACCGACTATATAAAATACCTGACACTTGCAGCACTTAATTATGCTATTGTAACACATTGAAAGTAATGACATTATTTGATTCAGCAAACCATTTGGTAAGGTTATAATAATAATAATAATAATAATAATAATAATAATAATAATAATAATAATAATAATAATAATAATATAATGTATTAATTAAGTATTTTAAATTATAATTCACAACTTGCTAGTGCACAAGAAACAAATCCACGAATCATCATTACATTCTGTAACACCTACACATGATTCATGGTGCCAAATTTTGCAACGGTCACAGCATACCATCAGCTTCAAATCATTTGGCTTTCTGCAAATGCAGTACACTTCCATCGAGCATGTCCGGATGATTCGTTTTCTTCTCAGTGTCTGAGCTGCAAGGAATGAGATGAGACACTTTCCTTTAAAGTTCTCTTGAAGATGTTGTCTCATATTCTGCATATCATACGAGGTTCACCGGATCTACACCACTTGCAAGTGATGCAGCAAACGCCACAGCATATACCCCACTCATACTTGAGTCCCTGTGTCTGCTGACATTCATTATATTGCATATCAGCTTATCATCCTGGCAATTAGCAAGAGCATACAAGATGACTTCAGTAGATTTGGATGGTAATTTATGCCTGGTGTCGTATATGTTATTTGTCCATTTACTCCAATGTTGGAAACGGTGACCCAGTGACAACCATCAACTTGGATAATTTGAATAAATTCACCAATTGTAACTGGCCAGGAGAGGTCCCGCTACAACGCTGGGTCATGAAGGCCTTCTACGCTTGGCACAGTTTGTTTGATGAGGTCACATGCTGATTTTATATGAAGGTCAGAGAGCTGTACATTTCAGTTCCAATGTTCATTATCTCGTCATCGGTTAAATAATTTAACGTTGTCGAATGTGAAGCACTGTTATCACTCTCCTTATTGTTGCATTGATGTGAGGAGTGGCAGTGATTGGTGCAGTTTATTTTTTCTTCAAATAGGGACATATATTTGTACTGCAGATAGCAGTACAGTTGCACCGTTTCTTTATATATTTTATACTTGGGTTAGCAAGGCGAGACGCTTCTCTTAACGTGATACTGTTGGTATCAAACAGAAATAGTTTTTAAAGTATGTATCTTAATAAATTTGAACCTTCTATTATTTAACATCAACAAATTAGATTTCGAATGTTAAAACCAATTTCAACCAATTAAAGGATTTATCCTTTAATGTTAAAATTTTTTCAAACTGAAATAAATATATAACACTGTACAGTACAGTTGTGTTTGCCTGCCACAGTCTGCCACAGCCTTGAGAGCACGGAGCCTCTCTCTACATTGGCGACCCAGTCTGGCTAAAACATTGCGGTACAGTAGAACCTCAAGCCCAAGGTATTTGTATCTGGTAATATGGTCGAGCAGAGAGCCATCATCCAACTGCATTCTGCGAACGGCCCCACCCCGTCTGGGTGGGTGTCGGTTCAGGATCTTTGTTTTCTCTACTGAGATGACTAAGCATAGTTCCAGACATGTGTACAATACAGAGTTCAGAACATTTTGGGTGTTGGTATACCCATTGGTGTGGATCAGTATAACATCCACATAGCTAATGTGTTCGCTGGACCTTCTAGTTACTAAGTTTAAAAGTGCATTGATTAACGCATTGAACAGAGTACGACTGAGGACACCTCCCTGTGGAGTGCCAAGTTCAAAATCTCTCGTTACACGCCTATGCCCTTGGAACAGTACAAATGACTTCCTGTTGGATAGTGGCTAATATGGCCAGATGATCAGACGCCATATCTGGCACTATTGACGAGGCACAGACGGTGTGGGCGACGTTGAAACCGAGACATAGATCAAGAATACCCCCGTAGATATTCGTCGGTTCAAGGTCACCCACAATCTGTGCATCATCGTGACTACCTAATAGTGACAACAGTTGGTTGCCGTTACGATTACTGAACTGCGAATTACCAATATTCCTATGCCTAGCATTATAATCACCTATAATGATGATAGGCACAGTCTGAATACAGATAGGAAGGTCAGCATAATTAAAGTTACAAGGAGTTGATTATTTAGTACATAGTTGTTTCTCTCTTAAATTGGATGATAGAGGGGGAGTCTTTAACGTGATTGGGAATAAATACATACACACATACACACATACATACATACATACATACATACATACATACATACATACATACATACATACATACATACATACATACATACATACATACATACATACATGCGTACATACATACATACATTCATACATACATACATACATACATACACGTCCAGTCAGCATATTGCTATTTCGGGACAAAATCCAATACAGTTTATATTGGTGAGACGCCACTGTGATGAGGAGTTTAAGCATTAAGTCATATATGTGCTGTCTTGTGTGAGGACGGGTTGCTGCAGGATAGGGAGGGTGACCATACAGCTGGATGGTGAAGGTGACCATACTGCTGGATGGGGAGGGTGACCATACTGCGGGATGGGGAGGGTGACCATACTGCTGGATGGGGAGGGTGACCATACTGCTGGATGGGGAGGGTGACCATACTGCTGGATGGGGAGGGTGACCATACTGCTGGATGGGGAGGGTGACCATACTGCGGGATGGGGAGGGTGACCATACTGCTGGATGGGGAGGGTGACCATACTGCTGGATGGGGATGGTGACCATACTGCTGGATGGGGAGGGTGACCATACTGCTGGATGGGGAGGGTGACCATACTGCTGGATGGGGTGGGTGACCATACTGCTGGATGGGGAGGGTGACCATACTGCTGGATGGACAGGGTGACCATACTGCAGGATGGGGAGGGTGACCATACTGCCGGATGGGGAGGGTGACCATACTGCTGGATGGGGAGGGTGACCATACTGCAGGATGGGGAGGGTAACCATACTGCTGGATGATGAGGGTGACCATACTGCTGAATGGGGAGGGTGACGATACTGCTGCATGGGGAGGGTGACCATACTGCTGGATGGGGAGGGTAACCATACTGCAGGATGGGGAGGGTGACCATACTGCTGGATGATGAGGGTGACCATACTGCTGGATGGGGAGGGTGACCACACTGCTGGATGGGGAGGGTGACCATACTGCTGGATGGGGAGGGTGACCATACTGCAGGATGGGGAGGGTGACCATACTGCTGGATGGACAGGGGTGACCATACTGCAGGATGGGGAGGGAGACCATACTGCAGGATGGGGAGGGTGACCATACTCCTGCATAGGGAGGGTGACCATACTGCTGGATGGGGAGGGTGACCATACTGCTGGATGGACAGGGGTGACCATACTGCAGGATGGGGAGGGAGACCATACTGCAGGATGGGGAGGGTGACCATACTGCAGGATGGGGAGGGAGACCATACTGCAGGATGGGGAGGGTGACCATACTGCTGCATGGGGAGGGTGACCATACTGCTGGATGGGGAGGGTAACCATACTGCAGGATGGGGAGGGTGACCATACTGCTGGATGATGAGGGTGACCATACTGCTGGATGGGGAGGGTGACCACACTGCTGGATGGGGAGGGTGACCATACTGCTGGATGGGGAGGGTGACCATACTGCAGGATGGGGAGGGTGACCATACTGCTGGATGGACAGGGGTGACCATACTGCAGGATGGGGAGGGAGACCATACTGCAGGATGGGGAGGGAGACCATACTGCAGGATGGGGAGGGTGACCATACTGCAGGATGGGGAGGGTGACCATACTGCAGGATGGGGAGGGTGACCATACTGCTGGATGATGAGGGTGACCATACTGCTGGATGGGGAGGGTGACCATACTGCTGGATGGGGAGGGGTGACCCTACTGCTGGATGGGTAGGGTGACCATACTGCTGGATGGGGAGGGTGACCATACTGCTGGATGGGGAGAGTGGCCATACTGCTGGATGGGGAGGGGTGACCATACTGCTGGATGGGGATGGTGACCACACTGCTGGATGGGGAGGGTGACCATACTGTTGGATGGGGAGGGTGACCATACTGCTGGATAGGAGGGTGACCATACTGCTGGATGGGGAGGGTGACCATACTGCACGATGGGGTGGGTGACCATACTGCTGGATGGGGAGGGGTGACCATACTGCTGGATGGGGATGGTGACCATACTGCTGGATGGGAGGGTGACCATACTGCTGGATGGGGAGGGTGACCATACTGCTGGATGGGGAGGGTGACCACACTGCTGGATGGGGAGGGTGACCATACTGCTGGATGGGGATGGTGACCACACTGCTGGATGGGGAGGGTGACCATACTGCAGGATGGGGAGGATGACCATACTGCAGGATGGGGAGGATGACCATACTGCAGGATGGGGAGGGTGACCATACTGCTGGATGGGGAGGGTGACCATACTGCTGGATGGGGAGGGTGACCATACTGCTGGATGGGGAGGGTGACCATACTGCAGGATGGGGAGGGTGACCATACTGCTGGATGGGGTGGGTGACC
>WNGS01000484.1:14354-31769 GCA_020271785.1 Procambarus virginalis
TGACCATACTGCTGGATGGGGAGGGTGACCATACTGCTGGATGGGAGGGTGACCATACTGCTGGATGGGAAGGGACCATACTGCTGGATGGGGAGGGTGACCATACTGCTGGATGGGAGGGTGACCATACTGCTGGATGGGGAAGGTGACCATACTGCTGGATGGGGAGGGTGACCATACTGCTGGATGGGGAAGGTGACCATACTGCTGGATGGGGAGGGTGACCATACTGCTGGGGGAAGGTGACCATACTGCTGGATGGGGAGGTGACCATACTGCTGGATGGGGAGGGTGACCATACTGCTGGATGGGAGGTGACCATACTGCTGGATGGGGAGGGTGACCATACTGCTGGATGGGGAGGGTGACCATACTGCTGGATGGGGAGTGACCATACTGCTGGATGGGGAGGGTGACCATACTGCTGGATGGGGAGGGTGACCATACTGCTGGATGGGAGGGTGACCATACTGCTGGATGGGAGGTGACCATACTGCTGGATGGGGAGGGTGACCATACTGCTGGATGGGGAGGGTGACCATACTGCTGGATGGGAGGGTGACCATACTGCTGGATGGGAGGTGACCATACTGCTGGATGGGGAGGGTGACCATACTGCGGATGGGGAGGGTGACCATACTGCTGGATGGGGAGGGTGACCATACTGCAGGATGGGGAGGGTGACCATACTGCTGGATGGGGAGGGTGACCATACTGCTGGATGGGGAGGGTGACCATACTGCTGGATGGGGAGGGTGACCATACTGCTGGATGGGGAGGGTGACCATACTGCTGGATGGGGAGGGTGACCATACTGCTGGATGGGGAGGGTGACCATACTGCTGGATGGGGAGGGTGACCATACTGCTGGATGGGGAGGGTGACCACCGGTGACCATACTGCTGGATGGGAGGGTGACCATACTGCTGGATGGGGAGGGTGACCATACTGCTGGATGGGAAGGTGACCATACTGCTGGATGGGGAGGGTGACCATACTGCTGGATGGGGAGGTGACCATACTGCTGGATGGGAGGGTGACCATACTGCTGGATGGGGAGGGTGACCATACTGCTGGATGGGAGGGTGACCATACTGCTGGATGGGGAGGGTGACCATACTGCTGGATGGGAAGGTGACCATACTGCTGGTGGGGAGGGTGACCATACTGCTGGATGGGGAGGGTGACCATACTGCTGGATGGGGAGGGTGACCATACTGCTGGATGGGAGGGTGACCATACTGCTGGATGGGGAGGTGACCATACTGCTGGATGGGGAGGGTGACCATACTGCTGGATGGGGAGGGTGACCATACTGCTGGATGGGGAGGGTGACCATACTGCTGGATGGGGAGGGTGACCATACTGCTGGATGGGGAGGGTGACCATACTGCGGATGGGGAGGGTGACCATACTGCGGATGGGGAGGGTGACCATACTGCTGGATGGGAGGGTGACCATACTGCTGGATGGGGAGGGTGACCATACTGCTGGATGGGGAGGGTGACCATACTGCAGGATGGGGAGGGTGACCATACTGCGGATGGGGAGGGTGACCATACTGCAGGATGGGGAGGGTGACCATACTGCTGGATGGGGAGGGTGACCATACTGCTGGATGGGGAGGGTGACCATACTGCTGGATGGGAGGGTGACCATACTGCTGGATGGGGAGGGTGACCATACTGCTGGATGGGAGGTGACCATACTGCAGGATGGGAGGGTGACCATACTGCTGGATGGGGAGGGTGACCATACTGCTGGATGGGGAGGGTGACCATACTGCTGGATGGGGAGGGTGACCATACTGCAGGATGGGGAGGGTGACCATACTGCTGGATGGGGAGGGTGACCATACTGCAGGATGGGAGGGTGACCATACTGCTGGATGGGGAGGGTGACCATACTGCTGGATGGGGAGGTGACCATACTGCTGGATGGGGAGGGTGACCATACTGCAGGATGGGGAGGGTGACCATACTGCAGGATGGGGAGGGTGACCATACTGCAGGATGGGGAGGGTGACCATACTGCTGGATGGGGAGGGTGACCATACTGCTGGATGGGGAGGGTGACCATACTGCTGGATGGGGAGGTGACCATACTGCTGGATGGGGAGGTGACCATACTGCAGGATGGGGAGGTGACCATACTGCTGGATGGGGAGGGTGACCATACTGCGGATGGGGAGGGTGACCATACTGCTGGATGGGGAGGGTGACCATACTGCTGGATGGGGAGGTGACCATACTGCTGATGGGGAGGGTGACCATACTGCAGGATGGGGAGGGTGACCATACTGCAGATGGGGAGGGTGACCATACTGCTGGATGGGAGGGTGACCATACTGCAGGATGGGGAGGGTGACCATACTGCAGGATGGGGAGGGTGACCATACTGCTGGATGGGGAGGGTGACCATACTGCTGGATGGGGGGGTGACCATACTGCTGGATGGGGAGGGTGACCATACTGCTGGATGGGGAGGGTGACCATACTGCTGGATGGGGAGGGTGACCATACTGCAGGATGGGGAGGGTGACCATACTGCTGGATGGGGAGGGTGACCATACTGCAGGATGGGGAGGGTGACCATACTGCTGGATGGGAGGGTGACCATACTGCAGGATGGGGAAGGTGACCATACTGCTGGATGGGGAGGGTGACCATACTGCAGGATGGGGAGGGTGACCATACTGCTGGATGGGGAGGGTGACCATACTGCAGGATGGGGAGGGTGACCATACTGCTGGATGGGGAGGGTGACCATACTGCAGGATGGGGAGGGTGACCATACTGGAATGGGGAGGGTGACCATACTGCTGGATGGGGAGGGTGACCATACTGCTGGATGGGGAGGGTGACCATACTGCAGGATGGGGAGGGTGACCATACTGCTGGATGATGAGGGTGACCATACTGCTGAATGGGGAGGGTGACCATACTGCTGGATGGGGAGGGTGACCATACTGCAGGATGGGAGGTGACCATAATGCTGGATGGGGAGGGTGACCATACTGCAGGATGGGGAGGGTGACCATACTGCAGGATGGGGAGGGTGACCATACTGCTGGATGGGCAGGGAGACCATACTGCTGGATGGGGAGGGTGACCATACTGCAGGATGGGGAGGGTGACCATACTGCAGGATGGGGAGGGTGACCATAATGCTGGATGGGGAGGGTGACTATACTGCAGGATGGGGAGGGTGACCATACTGCAGAATGGGGAGGCGACCATAATGCTGGATAGGGAGGGTGACCATACTGCAGGATGGGGATGGTGACCATACTGCTGGATGGGGAGAGTGACCATACTGCTGGATGGGGAGGGTGACCATACTGCTGGATGGGGAGGGTGACCATACTGCAGGATGGGGAGGGTGACCATACTGCAGGATAAGGAGGGTGACCATACTGCTGGATGGGGAGGGTGACTATACTGCAGGATGGGGAGGGTGACCATACTGCAGAATGGGAAGGCGACCATAATGCTGGATAGGGAGGGTGACCATACTGCAGGATGGGAGGGTGACCATACTGGAAGATGGGGAGGGTGACCATACTGCTGGATGGGGAGGGTGACCATACTGCTGGATGGGGAGGGTGACCATACTGCAGGATGGGGAGGGTGACCATACTGCTGGATGATGAGGGTGACCATACTGCTGAATGGGGAGGGTGACCATACCGCTGGATGGGGAGGGTGACCATACTGCAGGATGGGGAGGGTGACCATACTGCTGGATGGACAGGGTGACCATACTGCAGGATGGGGAGGGTGACCATACTGCTGGATGGGGAGGGTGACCATACTGCAGGATGGGGAGGGTGACCATACTGCAGGATGGGGAGGATGACCATACTGCAGGATGGGGAGGGTGACCATACTGCTGGATGATGAGGGTGACCATACTGCTGGATGGGGAGGGTGACCATACTGCTGGATGGGGAGGGGTGACCATACTGCTGGATGGGGAGGGTGACCATACTGCTGGATGGGGAGGGTGACCATTCTGCTGGATGGGGAGTGACCATACTGCTGGATGGGGAGGGGTGACCATACTGCTGGATGGGGATGGTGACCACACTGCTGGATGGGGAGGGTGACCATACTGCTGGATGGGGAGGGTGACCATACTGCTGGATAGGGAGGGTGACCATACTGCTGGATGGGGAGGGTGACCATACTGCGCGATGGGGTGGATGACCATACTGCTGGATGGGGAGGGTGACCATACTGCTGGATGGAGAGGGTGACCATACTGCTGGATGGGGAGGGTGACCATACTGCTGGATGAGGATGGTGATCATACTGCTGGATTGGGAGGGTGACCATACTGCTGGATGGGGAGGGTGACCATACTGCTGGATGGGGAGGGTGACCATACTGCAGGATGGGGAGGGTGACCATACTGCTGGATGGGGAGGGTGACCATACTGCTGGATGGGGAGGGTGACCATACTGCTGGATGGGGAGGGGTGATCATACTGCTGGATGGGATGGTGACCACATTGCTGGATGGGGAGGGTGACCATACTGCAGGATGGGGAGGATGACCATACTGCAGGATGGGGAGGGTGACCATACTGCTGGATGGGGAGGGTGACCATACTGTTGGATGGGGAAGGTGACCATACTGCTGGATGGGGAGGGTGACCATACTGCAGGATGGGGAGGGTGACCATACTGCTGGATGGGGTGGGTGACCATACTGCAGGATGGGGAGGATGATCATACTGCAGGCAACCCGTCCTCACACAAGACAGCACATATATGACTTAATGCTTAAAGTCTATATGTTGAATGTGATTTAGTACATATGTGGTATATTCCCAGTTACCTTTTTTACCAAGGCCCAAACTTTTCCTGACGTACCAGTTTACGTCTCACAGTACCCGTCCGTCAACGCAGATAGCAGAATAGTCGTGATTGGTTCAATTAAATGAAAATTTAAGTTTTCAGGTCCCACATGGGTTGTGAAATTTAGCTACTATTGTCCATGCTCTTAGAATATTACAGATCAGCTACTTCCTGTTGAAGGCTCGTAGTTTTGTTTTGAGAAATATTAGTTGTTCTTAGTAAATTATAATAAGCACTATAAATTATTACATAAAATAACAGTGCTTCACCAATCAATATCATATACCATAGTTTGTGCCTTAAAAATATTTAAAGAATGTTCTGTAGGAACGCTAACAGAAAACGATGTTACGTTGTCTATTGGGTAAACTACTGCAAACAGGATGGTATGGTGTCTATTATATCAGCTATAGGATGGGTATAGGGTCCACTACCACCTGTTAGGTGGGTAAGGGGGTCCAATACCACCCGCAGGATGGGTATGGGGGTCACATCCACCCACAGGATGGGTATGGGGAACACATCCACCCAAAGGAAGGGTATGGGGTCCAATACCATCCACTGGATGTGTATGGTGTCCACTACCACCGGCAGGATGGGTATGGGGCTCACACCCACAGGATGGGTATGGGGTCCAATACCTCCCACAGGATGAGTATGGCGTCCACTATCGCCCACAGGATGGGTATGGGGCTCCAACCACCCATAGAATAAGTATGGGGTCCAATAACACCCACTGGATGTGTATGGCGTCCAATGCCGCCCACAGGATAAGTATAGTGTCTTATATAAATAAGAGCTTCATTTTAAATACATTACAATACACATATTTATAGCTCAAGTGAAGATACATATGTTTTTATAGTAGCGCTCAGTAGCTTGTCGGGCATGGATTGCAGACGCCTACGCACTTGCCGATATATTGTATAATTAACAAAGATACGCTAATAAAGCCTAAAATCTTATATGCCCCAGAAAGACCGAGATATGAACATTATTATGATTGCACCAAATGAAATATATCATGCTCGAGAACAAAGATATATCAATTTTAAATTAAGTTTCGACTCTTGCTCGGGCGAGAGAGATGGGGCGACTCTCGCCCCATCTATTGGAGATTCTGTCCACTAAAGACCCAAAGCTACTCAAACCCTCTTAGCATTATTTAAGTAATGAAGTAATATGGTATATTTACTCACTATAATGTGGGTGCTGAATGCAGAACATGAGAAACCATATATTTACTCCAAACTAATGTAATTTCATTATGAAATAAGTAAATAAGTAGCATCAAAGGAAGTCGACGGTCCAAGCGTCAATGTTGTGGAGCAACTTATCCAAGTTTGGAAAGTGTTTGTTGGCATATCCACTTATCGCACTTCTCTGCACAAATTATCACAAATTTAAATTATAATGTTAACAAGTAGAATACGTATTTTTAATAAAATCTAACATAACTAACTAGAAAACATTTAACATTTAATAAAATATATATGTTTGGAAGTTAACTCGACTTCATAGGGCAATAGTTTTGTTATATATATACTCGTTATTCGTTGACATGCGTTCGCTACTTAAACTACCATGTACTGTACTTATGTAAATCTCCCATGTCTCTTCACTCATCTCACCGAACCCTACAAACTCTGTGATATATTGTTTAATTAATTGAGATTCACAAATAAAGCTTATAATTATATATGTTATCAAAAAGGCAGAGCTTAGTTTAGTTCATTTATTATGCACCCCATACCCATCCTATGGGCGATAGTGGAGTGTTACAGAGGCACATAATGGGCTCAGGGATTGAGCCCCACAATTCATATAGCCAAGCAAGTTATAATCTTGATAAGCTAGTTACAAAAGTCAATGCACATTGTCACATCAACAATGTGCTCGAGACCGACCATAAGTACAGTTTATAATTTAAGCAACTGACATATATGGAGGCTAGTGTCACAATTGATATGTTTATCCTACACATAACCCCCTCTCCCCCATCCAATGGGCAGCGGTGGATAGGTTACAATCAAGTCGTTTTTTTGCGTTTTATTCAGAGATTAGATCTTATTGGGTGAGGAAAGATATTCATATTTTAATGAAGGCTTCTTGGCTGATGCTCTCCATTGATGGAAAATATACAACCTTTTGAAATCAATGTTAGTTTGATCTAGATATTGTAATTAACGAAAGTATTTATGTCATCAGAAAGGTAGAAATATAGGCTACATTTAAAATCCTTTGTCATAAATATAACTGAAGTGAAAACGAAGATATATGCGTTTTGATAGTTACTTGATGGCTAGCTCTGAGAGTGTGAAGCCCTGCACACCAGCCAATAAATTGTATAATTAGTTTCCATATATTTTAATTAATCTTAAAAACTATATGTCAGAAGAAAGGAAGATGTAGCCGTTAATGTGACAACATTTAAAAATATATATATCTCTTAAGTTAAATAAATAATACCACCTTATCGCCGGTGTCCGGACACATGAAAACTACCTAGGTATCAGTATCCAGCCAGGCGGGGATCACAGGCTGCACATTATCTGATAAATTATGTAATGCACTACTTGTGGTCGATCTCGAACCCATTTATGATGTGACGACTTATAGTGAATTTTGTAACTAGCTCATCAAGATTGTATCTTGCTTAGCTAAATGAATGTGGGGTTCGGTCCATTCATTTTCTTTCTTTTTTATGCACCCATAATACCCATCCCGTGGGCGGTGGTGTAAAGGATTACAGATGCACATAACCGGTTCAGGAACTGAACCCTCTAGTTCGTTTAGCTAAGCAAATATCAATCTTTTGACGCTAGTTACAAAATTATTAATGTACACATACTTATGCATACATGTACATATACATACGTATACATATATACATACACATACATATTTAATCACCCCAAAATACACACATCAGTAATCTTTTGTGTCACAAGTGATTCCAAGAGGCTCACAACAGTCACTATACAAGGCACTTTACATCTATGAGGAGTCGCACAGTTACTAGTCTTGCTCCACACCCACCCAACTGGGCGGCAGCTTTACAGTCACACTTACCCCACTGGTGTATTCTTCACCTATATCTTTTTCCCTGGTTAATCCCTATTTACATTATGCGGCAGGTTTCGTCGCCATACTATAGTTTTTAGTTTAGTTAATTTATCACATAATGGGTTCAGGGACTGAACACACAATTTATTTATCTAAGCAAGTTACAATCTTGAGGAGCTAGCCACAAAATTCATAACACATCGTCACATCAACAACATGGGTTCGAGATCGACCACAAGTACAGTTTCTAAATTAAGCAAATGCCATATGTGGAGAGCTAGTGTCACAATTGATATGTTTGTCCTGCACATTTCCACAGTAGTTTGCTTGGGTTCTTTTAATTATCTTAGATATCATTGAAGAGAACCTCCTAGGTACTATACTGTATATATGCTGGTAAGAAGTATAATAATCCTGAGAAATCGTGTAAATTATGTTGTACGAGTGCTTCCAGTTAAGTAACATAGTTCATTTGTGTGCGCGTGCTTGAAGAGGAAATGTTATCCCCCCCCCCCACCCCCATTGTAAATATTTGTGGGTTTCAGACCATACGACCGCGGCTTACCCTCGCCGCGGTCGAGGGTAAGAACACCGGATGTATACCCAGTATTACAAGTAAACATTAGCAATAACAATTATGGAAAGTTCCTTCACCTATACATAGACAAGAGACTGAACTTCAGCACCCACATACAACATAAGGGGATGCTCTGAGAGAGAGAGAGGGAGGGAGAGTAAAATATCCACTGAGGTCTGATTAAGTCCTTTTGGGGACCTTAATCATTAGGACGTCCAATGATTAACGCAAAGTGAAGCGTATTCAGATGGTATATTGACAACATTCAGCATATCTCATATGACCTAATAGTACTTGGTGCACAAATACCTTTTCCAAAGGAATCGAAAACATAATTAAACACAACTGTACCGTACAGTGTTATATATTATTTCAGTTTGAACAATTTTAAACCATTAAAGGATAAATCCTTTAATTGGTTGAAATTGGTTTTAATATTCGAAATCTAATTTGTTGATGTTAAATAATATAAGTTCAAATTTATTAAGATACATACTTTAAAAACTATTTCTATTTGAAATTTAAATAACATAAAAAGAGTACAGAATATAACAAATACCGACTATATAAAAGACCTGACACTTGCAGCACTTAATTATGCTATTGTAACACATTGAAAGTAATGACATTATTTGATTCAGCAAACATTTGTAAGGTTATAATAATAATAATAATAATAATAATAATACTAATATAATAATATAATAATAATAATAATAATTAATAATAATGTATTAATAGTATTTTAAATTATAATTCACAACTTGCTAGCGCACAAGAAACAAATCCACGAATCATCATTACATTCTGTAACACCTACACATGATTCATGGTGCCAAATTTTGCAACGGTCACAGCATACCATCAGCTTCAAATCATTTGGCTTTCTGCAAATGCAGTACACTTCCATCGAGCATGTCCGGATGATTCGTTTTCTTCTCAGTGTCTGAGCTGCAAGGAATGAGATGAGACACTTCCTTTAAAGTTCTCTTGAAGATGTTGTCTCATATTCTGCATATCATACGAGGTTCACCGGATCTACACCACTTGCAAGTGATGCAGCAAACGCCACAGCATATACCCACTCATACTTGAGTCCCTGTGTCTGCTGACATTCATTATATTGCATATCAGCTTATCATCCTGGCAATTAGCAAGAGCATACAGATAACTTCAGTAGATTTGATGGTAATTTATGCCTGGTGTCGTATATGTTAATTTGTCCAGTACTACTCCAATGTTGGAAACGGTGACCCAGTGACAACCATCAACTTGGATAATTTGAATAAATTCACCAATTGTAACTGGCCAGGAGAGGTCCCGCTACAACGCTGGGTCATGAAGGCCTTCTACGCTTGGCACAGTTTGTTTGATGAGGTCACATGCAGATTTTATATGAAGGTCAGAGAGCTGTACATTTGTTCCAATGTTCATTATCTCGTCATCTGTTAAATAATTTAACGTTGTCGAATGTGAAGCCTGTTATCACTCTCCTTATTGTTGCATTGGTGTGAGGAGTGGCAGTGATTGGTGCAGTTATTTTTTCTTTAAATAGGGACATATATTTGTACTGCAGATACAGTACAGTTGCACCGTTTCTTTATATATTTTATACTTGGTTAGCAAGCGAGACGCTTCTCTTAACGTGATACTGTTGGTATCAAACAGAAATATTTTTAAAGTATGTATCTTAATAAATTTGAACCTTCTATTATTTAACATCAACAATTAGATTTCGAATGTTAAAACCAATTTCAACCAATTAAAGGATTTATCCTTTAATGTTAAAATTTTTTCAAACTGAAATAAATATATAACACTGTACAGTACACGTTGTGTTTGCCTGCACAGGTCTGCCACAGCCTTGAGAGCACGGAGCCTCCTCTACATTGGCGACCCAGTCTGGCTAAAACATTGCGGTACAGTAGAACCTCAAGACCAAGGTATTTGTATCTGGTAATAGTCGAGCAGAGAGCCATCATCCAACTGCATTCTGCGAACGGCCCCCACCCCGTCTGGGTGGGTGTCGGTTCAGGATCTTTGTTTTCTCTACTGAGATGACTAAGCATAGTTCCAGACATGTGTACATACAGAGTTCAGAACATTTTGGGTGTTGGTATACCCATTGGTGTGGATCAGTATAACATCCACATAGCTAATGTGTTCGCTGGACCTTCTAGTTACTAAGTTTAAAAGTGCATTGATTAACACATTGAACAGAGTACGACTGAGGACACCTCCCTGTGGAGTGCCAGTTCAAATCTCTCGTTACAGCCTATGCCNCACACTGCTGGATGGGGAGGGTGACCATACTGCTGGATGAGGAGGGTGACCATACTGCTGGATGGGGAGGGTGACCATACTGCAGGATGGGGAGGGTGACCATACTGCAGGACAAGGAGGGTGACCATACTGGAAGATGGAGAGGGTGACTATACTGCTGAATGATGAGGGTGACCATACTGCTGGATGGGGAGGGTGACCATACTGCTGGATGGGGAGGGTGACCATAATGCTGGATGGGGAGGGTGACCATAATGCTGGATGGGGAGGGTGACCATACTGCTGGATGGGTAGGGTGACCATACTGCTGGATGGGGAGGGTGACCATAATGCTGGATGGGGAGGGTGACCATACTGCTGGATGGGGAGGGTGACCATACTACTGGATGGGGAGGGTGACCATACTGCTGGATGGGGAGGGTGACCATACTGCAGGATGGGGAGGGTGACTATAACGCTGGATGGGGAGGGTGACCATACTTCAGAATGGGGAAGGCGACCATAATGCTGGATGGGGAGGGTGACCATACTGCAGGATGGGGATGGTGACCACACTGCTGGATGGGGAGGGTGACCATACTGCTGGATGAGGAGGGTGACCATACTGCTGGATGGGGAGGGTGACCATACTGCAGGATGGGGAGGGTGACCATACTGCAGGACAAGGAGGGTGACCATACTGGAAGATGGGGAGGGTGACTATACTGCTGGATGATGAGGGTGACCATACTGCTGGATGGGGAGGGTGACCATACTGCTGGATGGGGAGGGTGACCATAATGCTGGATGGGGAGGGTGACCATAATGCTGGATGGTGAGGGTGACCATACTGCTGGATTGGGAGGGTGACCATACTGCTGGATACGGTGGGTGACTATACTGCTGGATGGGGAGGGTGACCATACTGCTGGATGGGGAGGGTGACCATACTGCTGGATGGGGAGGGTGACCATACTGCAGGATGGGCAAGGTGACCATAAACCACGATGGGGAGGGTGACCATACTGCAAGATGGGGAGGGTGAGGATACTGCTGGATGGGGAGTGTGACTATAATGCTGGATGGGGAGGGTGACTATACTGCAGGATGGGGAGGGTGACCATGCTGCAGGATGGGGAGGGTGACCATACTGCTGGATGGGGAGGGTGACTATAATGCTGGATGGGAGGGTGACCATACTGCAGGATGGGGAGGGTGACTATACTGCAGGATGGGCAAGGTGACCATAAACCACGATGGGGAGGGTGACCATACTGCAAGATGGGGAGGGTGAGGATACTGCTGGATGGGGAGGGTGACTATAATGCTGGATGGGGAGGGTGACCATAATGCTGGAGGGGAGGGTGACTATACTGCAGGATGGGGAGGGTGACCATGCTGCAGGATGGGGAGGGTGACCATACTGCTGGATGGGGAGGGTGACTATAATGCTGGATGGGGAGGGTGACCATACTGCTGGATGGGGAGGGTGACCATACTGCAGGATGGTGAGGGTGACCATACTGGAGGATGGGGAGGGTGACCATACTGCAGGATGGGAGGGTGACTATACTGCTGGATGGGGAGGGTGACCATACTGCTGGATGATAAGGGTGACCATACTGCTGGATGGGGAGGGTGACCATACTGCTGGATGGGGAGGGTGACCATACTGCTGGATGGGGTGGGTGACCATACTGCTGGATGGGGAGGGTGACCATACTGCAGGATGGGGAGAGTGACCATACTGCTGGATGGGGAGGGTGACCATACTGCAGGATGGGGAGGGTGACTATAACGCTGGATGGGGAGGGTGACCATACTGCAGAATGGGGAAGGCGACCATAATGCTGGATGGGGAGGGTGACCATACTGCAGGATGGGGATGGTGACCATACTGCTGGATGGGGAGGGTGACCATACTGCTGGATGGGAGGGTGACCATACTGCTGGATGGGGAGGGTGACCATACTGCTGGATGGGGAGGGTGACCATACTGCAGGATGGGGAGGGTGACCATACTACTGGATGGAGAAGGTCACCATACTGCTGGATGGGGAGGGTGACCATACTGCAAGATGGGGAGGGTGACCATACAGCTGGATGGGGAGGGTGACCATACTGATGGATGGGGAGGGTGGCCATACTGCTGGATGGGCAGGGTGACCATTATGCAGGATGGGGAGGGTGACCATACTGCAGGATGGGGAGGGTGACCATACTGCTGGATGTGTGGGAAAACCTGACTCCAATAATAATAACTTGTTTAAGGCTCTGAGACCTAGTAACTAATAATTAAATAAATGTAAATATATATACTTCGATAGCTATGAAGGACCACCACTTTTTGAGAAAAAGTGGAAAACAAAGAGACAATGGAAAAAACTGATCTTAGGAACTAGTGTCCTATGGATCTTGGTAAAACTGTAATGATATATGAATGGAGTCAAATTCACTACACAAAATTGGGGTTACATGCTAAAAGATTAATACATCCCTAGCATTATTCTGGTGCTGGTTCTTCACCAGAGTAAATCAATGTGTGAGTAAAATATAGAATAATATTGATGGAGGTAAATGTACCTCAATATACTACTGAAATGTTGAGCAACATCAGTAAATCAAAGGGTTAGTATCATTGATCTCTTTAGGAGATCACTACTGTAACTATGGAGTTATTGCTACTGATGAAAATGGACAGCTTAGCTGTGAATCTAGAAGTAATCAGTTGCTACGCTCCACCGACGACGTGTTGCATAGGGTAAATTGTTGCACGGAACGGTGGGGAGCCTAGCACCTCGGTTGAAGTCGCCTTGGTACTGAAAGGCAATTACATTGTAGAAATCTTCTACACAATAGGTAATTACATTTAAATCCTAATCATGAGGATGACGGTAGTAATTATCAGCTAATGTCTGAACAATTTGTATCATAGAAATAACTGATAATCATATAATTAGATGGCAAATTTAATAAAGACACGTACTATATTTTGTTGGTTTGCATTCGGCCTAACGACTGCCTACCTAAATGTTAAAAGTGGCCACATAATAACAAAAAGGGTAAACTTAGCAGCCGAGCCTCGTGTCGTTGGTGTGAAGACTTGAGCAACTCTTCGTCCTCCTGCTGCTGCTTGAAAGACGTTGACTCTAGAGTTGCTTGTATACTAGTCTATGACACGGCTATGTTGTGCCAGATAACGCGGCACCGCTCACTGATCGTGGGAGCGAAATAAATAGGTCGAAACAGCTCTGCTACACGCTGTAATGGCGTCCGTGCTCTCGTTCACGTGTCAAGTGACGCTATCCCTTCTTCTTCCTGCTCCTTATTGCGCATGCGCGGCTTTCGAGCGTAAATAAATAGAATTTATCACAATTGACTAAGGAAGGAAGAGGTAATAACAAGTATAATATCACATAAATTCTTCTGTGATAAAATAGAATTTCTTGTAACATAAATTGACTTGATAAAAGTTGTGCAGCCAATCGAGGAAATTAAAGTAAAATCATTTGCATCAAGTAATTTCCTCTAGAATACTTAAATGTTAGTTAAAAAAGGGAGCTCCAGTAAGTAATAGTATACTACAAAATCAAAGTTAACTATTTTTAGTAAAGGAAATGATAAACTGGACTCTTGTTATAATCCAACTAAATGTGGAGAAAATTCATGTTGCTGCCTGTCGTTCCTCACGTACTAGGAAGAATTTGGCAATGAATAATCATGATAATGATTAAATTTATAAGTTAGTAATTTTAGTAACTACTTTGGTTATATAAATACAATGATGTATAGAACTGTTGGTTATTTCCAACAGGATGGGCAGAGAGACCATACTGCTGGATGGGGAGGTTGACCATACTGCAGGATGGGAGGGTGACCACTGCTGGATGGACAGAGAGACCATACTGCTGGATGGGGAGGGTGACCATACTGCTGGATGGGGAGGGTGACCATACTGCAGGATGGGGAGGGTGACCCACCTGGTGACCATACTGTAGGATGGGGAGAGTGACCATACTGCAGGATGGGGAGGGTGACTGACCACATTGCAGGATGGAGAGGTGACCATACTGCTGGATCGGGAGGGTGACCATACTGCAGGATGGGCAGGATGACCATACAGCGGGATTGGGAAGGTGACCATACTGCAGGATAGGAAGGGTGACCCACCTGGTGACCATACTGCAGGATGGGAGGGTGACCATGCTGCTGCATGGACAGAGTGACCATACTGCTGGATGGGCAGGGTGACCATACTGCTGGATGGGGAGGGTGACCATACTGCAGGATGGGCAGGGTGACCATACTGATGGATGGGGAGGGTGGCCATACTGCTGGATGGGGAAGGTGACCATACTGCAGGATGGGCAGGGTGACCCACCTGGTAACCATACTGCAGGATGGGGAGGGTGGCCATACTGCTGGATGGGGAGGGTGGCCATACTGCTGGATGGGCAGAGAGACCATACTGCTGGATGGGGAGGGTGACCATACTGCAAGATGGGAAGGTGACCATACTGCTGGATGGCAGAGACCCATACTGCTGGATGGGAGGGTGACCATACTGCAGGATGGGGAGGGTGACCATACTGCAGGATGGGGAGGTGACCATAATGCTGGATGGGGAGGTGACTATACTGCGGATGGGGAGGGTGACCATACTGCAGGATGGGGAGGGTGACCAACTGCTGGATGGGCAGAGAGACCATACTGCTGGATGGGAGGGTGACCATACTGCAGATTGGGAGGGTGACCATACTGCAGGATGGGGAGGGTGACTATACTGCAGGATGGCAAGGTGACATAAACACGATGGGGAGGGTGACCATACTGCAAGATGGGGAGGGTGAGGATACTGCTGGATGGCGAGGGTGACTATAATGCTGGATGGGGAGGTTGACCATATGCTGGATGAGGAGGGTGACTATACTGCAGGATGGGGAGGGTGACCATGCTGCAGGATGGGGAGGGTGACCATACTGCTGGATGGGGAGGGTGACTATATGCTGGATGGGGAGGGTGACCCACTGCAGGATGGGGAGGGTGACTATACTGCAGGATGTGCAAGGTGACCATAAAGCCACGATGGGGAGGGTGACCATACTGCAAGATGGGGAGGTGAGGATACTGCTGGATGGGGAGGGTGACTATAATGCTGGATGGGGAGGGTGACCATAATGCTGGAGGGGAGGGTGACTATACTGCAGGATGGGGATGGTGACCATACTGCTGGAAGGGAGGGTGACCATACTGCAGGATGGGGAGGGTGACCATGGCTGATGGGGAGGGTGACCATACTGCTGGATGGGGAGGGTGACTATAATGCTGGATGGGGAGGGTGACTATACTGCAGGATGGGGAGGGTGACCATGCTGCAGGATGGGGAGGGTGACCATACTGCTGGATGGGAGGGTGACTATACTGCTGATGGGGAGGGTGACCATACTGCAGGATGGGGAGGGTTGACTATACTGCAGGATGGGCAAGGTGACCATACCACGATGGGGAGGGTGACCATACTGCAGATGGGGAGGTGAGGATACTGCTGGATGGGGAGGGTGACTATAATGCTGGATGGGGAGGGTGACCATAATGCTGGAGGGAGGGTGACTATACTGCAGGATGGGAGGGTGACCATGCTGCAGATGGGAGGGTGACCATACTGCTGGATGGGGAGGGTGACTATACTGCTGGATGGGAGGGTGACCATACTGCTGGATGGGGAGGGTGACCATACTGCAGGATGGTGAGGGTGACCATACTGGAGGATGGGGAGGGACCATACTGCAGGATGGGGAGGGTGACTATACCTGGATGGGAGGTTGACCATACTGCTGGATGATAAGGGTGACCATACTGCTGGATGGGGAGGGTGACCATACTGCTGGATGGGGAGGGTGACCATACTGCTGGATGGGGTGGGTGCCATACTGCTGGATGGGGAGGTGACCATACTGCAGGATGGGGAGAGTGACCATACTGCTGGATGGGGAGGGTGACCATACTGCAGGATGGGGAGGGTGACTATAACGCTGGATGGGGAGGGTGACCATACTGCAGAATGGGGAAGGCGACCATAATGCTGGATGGGGAGGGTGACCATACTGCAGATGGGGATGGTGACCATACTGCTGGATGGGGAGGGTGACATACTGCTGGATGGGGAGGGTGACCATACTGCTGGATGGGGAGGGTGACCCTACTGCTGGATGGGGAGGGTGACCATACTGCAGGATGGGGAGGTGACCAAACTCAGGATAAGAGGGTGACCATACTGCAGGATGGGGAGGTGACTATACTGCTGGATGATGAGGGTGACCATACTGCTGGATGGGGAGGGTGACCATACTGCTGGATGGGTAGGTGACCATACTGCTGAATGGGGGGTTGACCATAATGCTGGATGGGGAGGGTGACCATACTGCAGGATGGGGAGGTAGACCTAATGCTGATGGGGAGGGTGACTATACTGCAGGATGGGGAGGGTGACCATACTGCAGGATGGGAGGGTGACCATACTGCTGGATGAGCAGAGAGACCATACTGCTGGATGGGGAGGGTGACCATACTGCTGGATGGTAGGGTGACCATACTGCTGAATGGGGAGGTTGACCATAATGCTGGATGGGGAGGGTGACCATACTGCAG
>WNGS01000484.1:31794-69724 GCA_020271785.1 Procambarus virginalis
GATGGGGAGGTAGACCATAATGCTTGATGGGGAGGGTGACTATACTGCAGGATGGGGAGGGTGACCATACTGCAGGATGGGGAGGGTGACCATATTGCTGGATGGGGAGGGTGACTATACTGCAGGATGGGGAGGGTGACCATACTGCAGGATGGGGAGGGTGACCATACTGCTGGATGGGGAGGGTGACCATACTGCAGGATGGGGAGGGTGACTATAACGCTGGATGGGGAGGGTGACCATACTGCAGAATGGGGAAGGCGACCATAATGCTGGATGGGGAGGGTGACCATACTGCAGGATGGGGAGGGTGACCATACTGCTGGATGGGGGAGGGTGACCATAATGCTGGATGGGGAGGGTGACCATACTGCTGGATGGGGAGGGTGACCATACTGCAGAATGGTGAGGGTGACCATACTGCAGGATGGGGAGGGTGACCATACTGCTGGATAGGAGGGTGACCATACTGCAGGATGGGGATGGTGACCATACTGCTGGATGGGGAGGGTGACCATACTGCTGGATGGGGAGGGTGACCATACTGCTGGATGGGGAGGGTGACTATACTGCTGGATGGGGAGGGTGACCATACTGCAGGATAAGGAGGGTGACCATACTGGAAGATGGGGAGGGTGACTATACTGCTGGATGATGAGGGTGACCATACTGCTGGATGGGGAGGGCGACCATACTGCTGGATGGGGAGGTTGACCATAATGCTGGATGGGGAGGGTGACCATACTGCTGGGTGGGGAGGGTGACCATACTGCAGGATGGGGAGGGTGACTATAACGCTGGATGGGGAGGGTGACCATACTTCAGAATGGGGAAGGCGACCATAATGCTGGATGGGGAGGGTGACCATACTGCAGGATGGGGATGGTGACCACACTGCTGGATGGGGAGGGTGACCATACTGCTGGATGAGGAGGGTGACCATACTGCTGGATGGGGAGGGTGACCATACTGCAGGATGGGGAGGGTGACCATACTGCAGGACAAGGAGGGTGACCATACTGGAAGATGGGGAGGGTGACTATACTGCTGGATGATGAGGGTGACCATACTGCTGGATGGGGAGGGTGACCATACTGCTGGATGGGGAGGGTGACCATAATGCTGGATGGGGAGGGTGACCATAATGCTGGATGGTGAGGGTGACCATACTGCTGGATTGGGAGGGTGACCATACTGCTGGATAGGGTGGGTGACTATACTGCTGGATGGGGAGGGTGACCATACTGCTGGATGGGGAGGGTGACCATACTGCTGGATGGGAGGGTGACCATACTGCAGGATGGGAGGGGTGACTTTAACGCTGGATGGGGAGGGTGACCATACTGCAGAATGGGGAAGGCGACCATAATGCTGGATAGGGAGGGTGACCATACTGCAGGATGGGGATGGTGACCATACTGCTGGATGGGGAGGGTGACCATACTGCTGGATGGGGAGGGTGACCATACTGCTGGATGGGGAGGGTGACCATACTGCAGGATGGGGAGGGTGACCATACTGCAGGATAAGGAGGGTGACCATACTGCTGGATGGGGAGGGTGACTATACTGCAGGATAAGGAGGGTGACCATACTGGAAGATGGGGAGGGTGACTATACTGCTGGATGATGAGGGTGACCATACTGCTGGATGGGGAGGGTGACCATACTGCTGGATGGCTGCTGGATGGGAGGGTGACCATACTGCTGGATGGGGAGGGTGACCATACTGCTGGATGGGGAGGGTGACCATACTGCTGGATGGGGAGGTGACCATACTGCTGGATGGGAAGGGTGACCATACTGCTGGATGGGGAGGTGACCATACTGCTGGATGGGGAAGGTGACCATACTGCTGGATGGGGAAGGTGACCATACTGCTGGATGGGGAGGGTGACCATACTGCTGGATGGGGAGGGTGACCATACTGCTGGATGGGGAGGGTGACCATACTGCTGATGGGGAGGGTGACCATACTGCTGGATGGGCAGGGTGACCATACTGCTGGATGGGAAAGGTGACCATACTGCTGGATGGGAGGGTGACCATACTGCTGGATGGGGAGGGTGACCATACTGCTGGATGGGGAGGGTGACCATACTGCTGGATGGGGAGGGTGACCATACTGCTGGATGGGAGGGTGACCATACTGCTGGATGGGGAGGGTGACCATACTGCTGGATGGGGAGGGTGACCATACTGCTGGATGGGGAGGGTGACCATACTGCTGGATGGGGAGGGTGACCATACTGCAGGATGGGGAGGGTGACCATACTGCTGGATGGGGAGGTGACCATACTGCTGGATGGGGAGGGTGACCATACTGCTGATGGGGAGGGTGACCATACTGCTGGATGGGGAGGGTGACCATACTGCTGGATGGGGAGGTGACCATACTGCTGGAGGGAGGGTGACCATACTGCAGGATGGGGAGGTGACCATACTGCTGGATGGGGAGGGTGACCATACTGCAGGATGGGAGGGTGACCATACTGCTGGATGGGGAGGGTGACCATACTGCTGGATGGGAGGGTGACCATACTGCTGGATGGGGAGGTGACCATACTGCTGGATGGGAGGGTGACCATACTGCTGGATGGAGGGTGACCATACTGCTGGATGGGAGGGTGACCATACTGCAGTGGGGAAGGTGACCATACTGCTGGATGGGGAGGGTGACCATACTGCTGGATGGGGAAGGTGACCATACTGCTGGATGGGAGGGTGACCATACTGCTGGATGGGGAGGGTGACCATACTGCTGGATGGGAGGGTGACCATACTGCTGGATGGGAGGGTGACCATACTGCAGGATGGGGAGGGTGACCATACTGCTGGATGGGAGGGTGACCATACTGCGGATGGGAGGGTGACCATACTGCTGGATGGGGAGGTGACCATACTGCTGGATGGGAGGGTGACCATACTGCTGGATGGGGAGGGTGACCATACTGCTGGATGGGGAGGGTGACCATACTGCTGGATGGGGAGGGTGACCATACTGCTGGATGGGAGGGTGACCATACTGCAGGATGGGGAGGGTGACCATACTGCTGGATGGGGAGGGTGACCATACTGCTGGATGGGAGGGTGACCATACTGCTGGATGGGGTGGGTGACCATACTGCTGGATGGGAGGGGTGACCATACTGCTGGATGGGGGGTGACCATACTGCAGGATGGGGAGGGTGACCATACTGCTGGATGGGGAGGGTGACCATACTGCTGGATGGGAGGGTGACATACTGCTGGATGGGAGGGTGACCATACTGCTGGATGGGGAGGGTGACATACTGCAGGATGGGGAGGGTGACCATACTGCAGGATGGGGAGGGGGTGACCATACTGCGGATGGGGAGGGTGACCATACTGCTGGATGGGGAGGGTGACCATACTGCTGGATGGGGAGGGTGACCATATGCAGGATGGGGAGGGTGACCATACTGCAGGATGGGAGGGTGACCATACTGCAGGATGGGGAGGGTGACCATACTGCTGGATGGGGAGGGTGACCATACTGCTGGATGGGGAGGGTGACCATACTGCTGGATGGGGAGGGTGACCATACTGCTGGGATGGGAGGGTGACCATACTGCTGGATGGGGAGGGTGACCATACTGCAGGATGGGGAGGGTGACCATACTGCTGGATGGGGAGGGTGACCATACTGCAGGATGGGGGGGGACCATACTGCTGGATGGGGAGGGTGACCATACTGCAGGATGGGGAGGGTGACCATACTGCTGGATGGGGAGGGTGACCATACTGCAGGATGGGGAGGGTGACCATACTGCTGGATGGGGAGGGTGACCATACTGCTGGATGGGGAGGGTGACCATACTGCTGGATGGGGAGGGTGACCATACTGCAGGATGGGGAGGGTGACCATACTGCAGGATGGGGAGGGTGACCATACTGTGGATGGGGAGGGGACCATACTGCTGGATGGGGAGGGTGACCATACTGCTGGATGGGGAGGGTGACCATACTGGGATGGGAGGGTGACCATACTGCTGGATGGGGAGGTGACCATACTGCAGGATGGGAGGTGACCATACTGCTGGATGGGGAGGGTGACCATACTGCAGGATGGGGAGGGTGACCATACTGCAGGATGGGGAGGGTGACCATACTGCTGGATGGGGAGGGTGACCATACTGCTGGATGGGGAGGGTGACCATACTGCTGGATGGGGAGGGTGACCATACTGCAGGATGGGGAGGGTGACCATATGCTGGATGGGGAGGGTGACCATACTGCAGGATGGGGAGGGTGACCATACTGCTGGATGGGGAGGTGACCATACTGCTGGATGGGGAGGGTGACCATACTGCAGGATGGGGAGGGTGACCATACTGCTGGATGGGGAGGGTGACCATACTGCTGGATGGGGAGGGTGACCATACTGCTGGATGGGGAGGGTGACCATACTGCAGGATGGGGAGGGTGACCATACTGCTGGAGGGAGGGTGACCATACTGCAGGATGGGGAGGGTGACCATACGCTGGATGGGGAGGGTGACCATACTGCAGGATGGGGAGGGGACCATACTGCTGGATGGGGAGGGTGACCATACTGCAGGATGGGGAGGGTGACCATACTGCTGGATGGGGAGGGTGACCATACTGCAGGATGGGGAGGGTGACCATACTGCTGGATGGGGAGGGTGACCATACTGCAGGATGGGGAGGGTGACCATACTGCTGGATGGGGAGGGTGACCATACTGCTGGATGGGGAGGGTGACCATACTGCTGGATGGGGAGGGTGACCATACTGCAGGATGGGGAGGGTGACCATACTGCTGGATGGGGAGGGTGACCATACTGCTGGATGGGGAGGGTGACCATACTGCTGGATGGGGAGGGTGACCATACTGCAGGATGGGGAGGGTGACCATAATGCTGGAGGGGGGTGACATACTGCAGGATGGGGAGGGTGACCATACTGCAGGATGGGGAGGGTGACCATACTGCTGGATGGGCAGGGTGACCATACTGCTGGATGGGGAGGGTGACCATACTGCAGGATGGGGAGGGTGACCATACTGCAGGATGGGGAGGGTGACCATAATGCTGGATGGGGAGGGTGACCATACTGCAGGATGGGGAGGGTGACCATACTGCAGGATGGGGAGGGTGACCATACTGCTGGATAGGGAGGGTGACCATACTGCAGGATGGGGAGGGTGACCATACTGCTGGATGGGGAGGGTGACCATACTGCTGGAGGGAGGGTGACCATACTGCTGGATGGGGAGGGTGACCATACTGCAGGATGGGGAGGGTGACCATACTGCTGGATGGGGAGGGTGACCATACTGCTGGATGGGGAGGGTGACCATACTGCAGGATGGGGAGGGTGACCATACTGCTGGATGGGGAGGGTGACCATAATGCGGATGGATGGGGAGGGTGACCATACTGCAGGATGGGGAGGGTGACCATACTGCTGGATGGGGAGGGTGACCATACTGCTGGATGGGAGGGTGACCATACTGCTGGATGGGGAGGGTGACCATACTGCAGGATGGGGAGGGTGACCATACTGCTGGATGGGGAGGGTGACCATACTGCTGAATGGGGAGGGTGACCATACTGCTGGATGGGGAGGGTGACCATACTGCAGGATGGGGAGGGTGACCATACTGCTGGATGGGGAGGGTGACCATACTGCAGGATGGGAGGGTGACCATACTGCTGGATGGGGAGGGTGACCATACTGCAGGATGGGGAGGGTGACCATACTGCAGGATGGGGAGGGTGACCATACTGCAGGATGGGGAGGGTGACCATACTGCTGGATGGGGAGGGTGACCATACTGCTGGATGGGGAGGGTGACCATACTGCTGGATGGGGAGGGTGACCATACTGCTGGATGGGGAGGGTGACCATACTGCTGGATGGGGAGGGTGACCATACTGCTGGATGGGGAGTGACCATACTGCTGGATGGGAGGGGTGACCATACTGCTGGATGGGGAGGGTGACCACACTGCTGGATGGGGAGGGTGACCATACTGCTGGATGGGGAGGGTGACCATACTGCTGGATGGGGAGGGTGACCATACTGCTGGATGGGGAGGGTGACCATACTGCGGATGGGGTGGTGACCATACTGCTGGATGGGGAGGGTGACCATACTGCTGGATGGAGAGGGTGACCATACTGCTGGATGGGGAGGGGTGACCATACTGCTGGATGAGGAGGGTGACCATACTGCTGGATGGGGAGGGTGACCATACTGCTGGATGGGGAGGGTGACCATACTGCTGGATGGGGAGGGTGACCATACTGCAGGATGGGGAGGGTGACCATACTGCTGGATGGGGAGGGTGACCATACTGCTGGATGGGGAGGGTGACCATACTGCTGGATGGGGAGGGGTGACCATACTGCTGGATGGGGAGTGACCACATTGCTGGATGGGGAGGGTGACCATACTGCAGGATGGGGAGGATGACCATACTGCAGGATGGGGAGGGTGACCATACTGCTGGATGGGGAGGGTGACCATACTGTTGGATGGGGAAGGTGACCATACTGCTGGATGGGGAGGGTGACCATACTGCAGGATGGGGAGGGTGACCATACTGCTGGATGGGGTGGGTGACCATACTGCAGGATGGGGAGGATGATCATACTGCAGGCAACCCGTCCTCACACAAGACAGCACATATATGACTTAATGCTTAAAGTCTATATGTTGAATGTGATTTAGTACATATGTGGTATATTCCCAGTTACCTTTTTTACCAAGGCCCAAACTTTTCCTGACGTACCAGTTTACGTCTCACAGTACCCGTCCGTCAACGCAGATAGCAGAATAGTCGTGATTGGTTCAATTAAAATGAAAATTTAAGTTTTCAGGTCCCACATGGGTTGTGAAATTTAGCTACTATTGTCCATGCTCTTAGAATATTACAGATCAGCTACTTCCTGTTGAGGCTCGTAGTTTTGTTTTGAGAAATATTAGTTGTTCTTAGTAAATATAATAAGCACTATAATTATTACATAAAATAACAGTGCTTCACAATCAATATCATATACCATAGTTTGTGCCTTAAAAATATTTAAGAATGTTCTGTAGGAACGCTAACAGAAAACGAGTTACGTTGTCTATTGGGTAAACTACTGCAAACAGGATGGTATGGTGTCTATTATATCAGCTATAGGATGGGTATAGGGTCCACTACCACCTGTTAGGTGGGTAAGGGGGTCCAATACCACCCGCAGGATGGGTATGGGGGTCACATCCACCCACAGGATGGGTATGGGAACACATCCACCCAAGGAAGGGTATGGGGCCAATACCATCCACTGGATGTGTATGGTGTCCACTACACCGGCAGGATGGGTATGGGGCTCACACCCACAGGATGGGTATGGGGTCCAATACCTCCCACAGGATGAGTATGGCGTCCACTATCGCCCACAGGATGGGTATGGGGCTCCAACCACCCATAGAATAAGTATGGGGTCCAATAACACCCACTGGATGTGTATGGCGTCCAATGCCGCCCACAGGATAAGTATAGTGTCTTATATAAATAAGAGCTTCATTTAAATACATTACAATACACATATTTATAGCTCAAGTGAAGATACATATGTTTTATAGTAGCGCTCAGTAGCTTGGGGCATGGATTGCAGACGCCTACGCACTTGCCGATATATTGTATAATTAACAAAATTACGCTAATAAAGCCTAAAATCTTATATGCCCCCAGAAAGACCGAGATATGAACATTATTATGATTGCACCAAATGAAATATATCATGCTCGAGAACAAGATATATCAATTTTAAATTAAGTTTCGACTCTTGCTCGGGCGAGAGAGATGGGGCGACTCTCGCCCCATCTATTGGAGATTCTGTCCACTAAAAGACCCAAAGCTACTCAAACCCTCTTAGCATTATTTAAGTAATGAAGATATGGTATATTTACTCACTATAATGTGGGTGCTGAATGCAGAACATGAGAAACATATATTTACTCAAACTAATGTAATTTCTTATGAAATAAGTAAATAAGTAGCATCAAAGGAAGTCGACGGTCCAAGCGTCAATGTTGTGGAGCAACTTATCCAAGTTTGGAAAGTGTTGTTGGCATATCCACTTATCGCACTTCTCTGCACAAATTATCACAAATTTAAATTATAATGTTACAAGTAGAATACGTATTTTTAATAAAATCTAACATAACTAACTAGAAAACATTTAACATTTAATAAAATATATATGTTTGGAAGTTAAATCGACTTCATAGGGCAATATTTGTTATTATATACTCGTTATTCGTTGACATGCGTTCGCTACTTAAACTACCATGTACTGTACTTATGTAAAATCTCCCATGTCTCTTCACTCATCTCACCGAACCCTACAAACTCTGTGATATATTGTTTATTAATTGAGATTCACAAATAAAGCTTATAATTATATATGTTATCAAAAAGGCAGAGCTTAGTTTAGTCATTTTATATGCACCCCATACCCATCCTATGGGCGATAGTGGAGTGTTACAGAGGCACATAATGGGCTCAGGCTTGAGCCCCACAATCATATAGGCCAAGCAAGTTATAATCTTGATAAGCTAGTTACAAANGGTGACCCACCTGGTGACCATACTGCAGGATGGGGAGGGTGGCTATGCTGCTGGATGGACAGGTGACCATACTGCTGGATGGGCAGGGTGACCATACTGCTGGATGGGAGGGTGCCATACTGCTGGATGGGGAGGGTGACCATACTGCAGGATGGGCAGGGTGACCATACTGCGGATGGGGAGGGGGGACCATACTGCTGGATGGGGAGGTTACCATACTGCTGGATGGGGAGGGTGACCATACTGCTGGATGGGGAGGGTGACCATACTGCAGATGGGCAGGGTGACCATACTGCGGGATGGGGAGGGTGGCCATGCTGCAGGATGGGCAGGGTGACCATTCTGCAGGATGGGAGGGTAACCATACGGGACGATAGGGAGGTGACCATACTGCAGAATGGGGAGGATGACCATACTGCAGGATGGGGAGGGTGACCATACTGCTGGATGGGGAGGGTGACCATACTGATGGATGGGGAGGGTGGCCATACTGCTGGATGGGCAGGGTGACTATAATGCAGGATGGGGAGGGTGACCATACTGCAGGTGGGGAGGTGACCATACTGCTGGATGGGCAGAGAGACCATACTGCAGGATGGGCAGGGTGACCATACTGTAGGATGTGGAGTGGGACCATACTGCTGGATGGGAGGGTGACCATACTGCTGGATGGGGATGGTGACCATACTGCTGGATGGGAAGGTGACCCATACTGCAGGATGGGGAGGTTGACCACCTGGTGACCACACTGCTGGATGGGGAGGGTGACCATACTGCTTGATGGGGAGGGACCATACTGCTGGATGTGAAAGGTGACCATACTGCTTGATGGGGAGGGTGACCATACTGCTGCATGGGGAAGGTGACCACACTGCTGGATGGGGAGGGTGACCATACTGCTGGATGGGGAAGGTGGCCATACTGCTGGATGGGGAGGGTGACCATACTGCTGTATGGGGAAGGTGACCATACTGCTTGGTGGGGAGGGTGACCATACTGCTGGATGGGGAAGGTGACCACACTGCTGGATGGGGAGTGACCATACTGCAGGATGGGAGGGTGACCATACTGCTGATTGGCAAGAGACCATACTGCTGGATGGGGAGGGTGACCATACTGCTGGATGGGGAGGGTGACCATACTGCTGGATGGAGAGGGTGACCATACTGCAGGATTAGGAGGTGACCATAATGCTGGATGGGAAGGGTGACCACACTACAGGATGGGAGGGTGACCATACTGCGGATGGGGAGGGTGACCATAATGCTGGATGGGGAGGGTGACCATACTGCTGGATGGGAGGTGACCATACTGCTGGATGGGCAGGTGACCATACTGCTGGATGGTGGGTGTGACCACACTGCTGGATGGGAGGTGACCATGCTGCTGGATGGGGAAGGTGACCATACTGCTGGATGGGGAGGGTGACCATACTGCTGGATGGGGAGGTGATCATACTGCTGGATGAGGAGGGTGACCATACTGCTGGATGGGGAGGGTGACCATACTGCTGGATGGGCAGGGTGACCATACTGCTGATTGAGAAGGTGACCATACTGCTGGATGGGGGGGGTGACCATACTGCTGGATGGGGAGGATGACCATACTGCGGATGGGGAGGGTGACCATACTGCAGGATGGGCAGGGTGACCCACCTGGTGACCATACTGCAGGATGGGGAGGGTGGCCATACTGCTGGATGGGGAGCGTGACCATACTGCTGGATGGGGAGCGTGACCATACTGCAAGATGAACAGGGTGACCATACTGCTGGATGGGCAGGGTGACCATAATGCACGATGGGGAGGGTGACCATACTGCAGATGGGGAGGGTCGCCATACTACTGATGGGGAGGGTAGCCATACTGCTGAATGGGCAGGGTGACCATACTGCAGGATGGGGAGGGTGACCACACTGCAGGATGGCAGGGTGACCATACTGCAGGATGGGGAGGGGGACCATACTGCTGGATGGGGAGGGTTACCATACTGCTGGATGGGGAGGGTGACCATACTGCTGGATGGGGAGGGTGACCATACTGCAGGATGGCAGGGTGACCATACTGCGGGATGGGGAGGGTGGCCATACTGCAGGATGGGCAGGGTGACCATTCTGCTGGATGGAAGGGTACCATAATGGAGGATAGGGGGTGACTATACTGCAGATGGGAGGATGACCATACTGCAGGATGGGGAGGGTGACCATACTGCTGGATGGGGAGGGTGCCATACTGCTGGATGGGGAGGGTGACCATACTGCAGGATGGTGAGGGTGACCATACTGCAGGATGGGAGGGTGACCATACTGCAGGATGGTGAGGGTGACCATACTGCTGGATGGGCAGGGTGACCATACTGCAGGATGGAAGGGTGACCATACTGCTGGATGGGAGGGTGACCATACTGCAGGATGGCAGGGTGACCATACAGCGGGATGGGAGGGTGACCATACTGCAGGATAGAAGGGTGAGCCACCTGGTGACCATACTGCAGGATGGGGAGGGTGGCCATGCTGCTGGATGGACAGGGTGACCATACTGCTGGATGCAGGGTGACCATACTGCTGGATGGGGAGGGTGACCATACTGCAGGATGGGGAGGGTGACCATACTGCTGGATGACAGAGAGACCATACTGCAGGATGGGGAGGGTGACCATACTGCTGGAGGGGAGGGTGGCCATACTGCTGGCTGGGGAGGTGACCATACTGAGGGTGGGGAGGTGACCCACCTGGTGACCATACTGCAGGATGGGGAGGGTGACCATAGTGCAGGATGGTGAGGGTGACAATACTGAAGATGGGGAGGGTGTCCATACTGCAGGATGGGAGGGTGACCATACTGCTGGATGGGGTGACCATACTAAAGGATGGGAGGTGACCATACTGCTGGATGGGAGGGTGACCATACTGCAGGATGGGCAGGTGACCATACAGCGGGATGGGGAGGGTGACATACTGCAGGATAGGAAGGGTGACCCACCTGGTGACCATACTGCGGATGGGGAGGGTGCTATGCTGCTGGATGGACAGGGTGACCATACTGCTGGATGGGCAGGGTGACCATACTGCTGGATGGGGAGGGTGACCATACTGCTGGATGGGCAGGGTGACCATACTGCTGGATGGGGAAGGTGGCCATACTGCTGGATGGGAAGGTGACCATACTGTAGGATGGGGAGGTGACCTTGACCCACCTGGTGACCATACTGCAGGATGGGGGGTTGGCCATACTGCTGGATGGGGAGGGTGACCATACTTCTGGATGGGGAGGGTGACCATACTGCAGGATGGGCAGGGTGACCATACTGCAGGATGGGGAGGGGGCCATACTGCTGGATGGGGAGGTTACCCATACTGCTGGATGGGGAGGGTGACCATACTGCTGGATGGGGAGGTGACCATACTGCAGGATGGGCAGGGTGACCATACTGCGGGATGGGGAGGGTGGCCATACTGCAGGATGGGCAGGGTGACCATTCTGCAGGATGGGGAGGGTAACCATACTGGAGGATAGGGAGGGTGACCATTCTGTAGAATGGGGAGGATGACCATACTGCAGGATGGGGAGGGTGACCATACTGCTGGATGGGGAGGGTGATCATACTGATGGATGGGGAGGGTGGCCATACTGCTGGATGGACAGGGTGACCATAATGCAGGATGGGGAGGGTGACCATACTGCAGGATGGGGAGGGTGACCATACTGCTGGATGGGCAGAGAGACCATACTGCAGGATGGGCAGGGTGACCATACTGTAGGATGGGGAGGAAACCATACTGCTCGATGGGAGGGTGACCATTCTGCTGGATGGGGAGGGTGACCATACTGCTGGATGGGGAGGGTAACCATACTGCAGGATGGGCAGGGTGACCATACTGCGGGATGGGGAGGGTGGCCATACTCCTGGATGGGGAGGGTGACCATACTGCAGAATAGGGAGGGTGATCATACTGCAGGAAGGAGAGGGTTACCATACTGCTGGATGGGGTGGGTGACCATACTGGAGGATGCGGAGGGTGATAATACTGCAGAATGGGGAGGGTGACCATACTGCAGGATGGGGAGGGTGATCATACTGCTGGATGGGCAGAGAGACCATACTGCTGGATGGGGAGGGTGACCATACTGCAGGATGGGGAGGGTGACCATACTGCTGGATGGACAGAGGACCATACTGCAGGATGGGGAGGGTGACCATACTGCTGGATGGGGAGGGTGGCCATACTGCTGGATGGGGTGGTGACCATACTGCAGGATGGTGAGGGTGACCATACTGCAGGATGGGGAGGGTGACCATACTGCAGGATGGTGAGGGTGACCATACTGCTGTATGGGCAGGGTGACCATACTGCAGGATGGGAAGGGTGACCATACTGCTGGATGGGGAGGGTGACCCTACTGCAGGATGGGCAGGGTGACCATACAGCGTAATGGGGACGGTGACCATACTGCAGGATAGGAAGGGTGACCCACCTGGTGACCATACTGCAGGATGGGGAGGGTGACCATGCTGCTGGATGGACAGGGTGACCATACTGCTGGATGGGCAGGGTGACCATACTGCTGGATGGGGAGGGTGACCATACTGCAGGATGGGGAGGGTGACCATACTGCTGGATGGACAGAGAGACCATACTGCAGGATGGGGAGGGTGACCATACTGCTGGATGGGGAGGGTGGCCATACTGCTGGATGGGGAGGGTGACCATACTGAAGGGTGGGGAGGGTGACCCACCTGGTGACCATACTGCAGGATGGGGAGGGTGACCATAGTGCAGGATGGTGAGGGTGACAATACTGCAGGATGGGAGGGTGTCCATACTGCAGGATGGGGAGGGTGACCATACTGCTGGATGGGCAGGGTGACCATACTAAAGGATGGGGAGGGTGGCTATGCTGCTGGATGGACAGGGTGACCATACTGCTGGATGGGCAGGGTGACCATACTGCTGGATGGGGAGGGTGACCATACTGCTGGATGGGCAGGGTGACCATACTGAGGATGGGAAGGTGGACATACTGCTGGATGGGGAGGTGACCATACTGTAGGATGGGGAGGGTGACCACCTGGTGACCATACTGCAGGATGGGGAGGGTGACCATACTGCTGGATGGGGAGGGTGGCCATACTGCTGGATGGGGAGGGTGACCATACTGCAGGATGGGCAGGGTGACCATACTGCAGGATGGGGAGGGTGACCATACTGCTGGATGGGGAGGGTGACCATACTGCAGGATGGGCAGGGTGACCATACTGCGGGATGGGGAGGGTGGCCATACTGCAGGATGGGCAGGGTGACCATTCTGCAGGATGGGAGGGTAACCATACTGGAGGATAGGGAGGGTGACCATACTGCAGAATGGGGAGGATGACCATACTGCAGGATGGGGAGGGTGACCATACTGCTGGATGGGGAGGGTGACCATACTGATGGATGGGGGAGGGTGGCCATACTGCTGGATGGGCAGGGTGACTATAATGCAGGATGGGGAGGGTGACCATACTGCAGGATGGGGAGGGTGACCATACTGCTGGATGGGCAGAGAGACCATACTGCAGGATGGGCAGGGTGACCATACTGTAGGATGTGGAGGGGGACCATACTGCTGGATGGGGAGGGTGACCATACTGCTGGATGGGGAGGGTGACCATACTGCTGGATGGGGAGGGTGACCATACTGCAGGATGGGCAGGGTGACCATACTGCGGGATGGGGAGGGTGGCCATACTCCTGGATGGGGAGGGTGACCATATTACAGAATAGGGAGGGTGATCATACTGCAGGATGGGGAGGGTGATCATACTGCAGGATGGGGAGGGTGACCATACTGCAGGATGGGGAGGGTGACCATACTGCAGGATGGGGAGGGTGACCATACTGCTGGATGGACAGAGAGACCATACTGCAGGATGGGGAGGGTGACCATACTGCTGGATGGGGAGGGTGGCCATACTGCTGGATGGGAGGGTGACCATACTGCAGGATGGTGAGGGTGACCATACTGCAGGATGGGGAGGGTGACCATACTGCAGGATGGGGAGGGTGACCATACTGCTGGATGGGCAGGGTGACCATACTGCAGGATGGGGAGGGTGACCATACTTCTAGATGGGGAGGGTGACCATACTGCAGGATGGGCAGGGTGACCATACAGCGGATGGGGAGGGTGACAATACTGCAGGATAGGAAGGGTGACCACCTGGTGACCATACTGCAGGATGGGGAGGGTGACCATACTGCTGGATGGACAGGGTGACCATACTGCTGAATGGGCAGGGTGACCATACTGCTGGATGGGGAGGGTGACCATACTGCAGGATGGGGAGGGTGACCATACTGCTGGATGGACAGAGAGACCATACTGCAGGATGGGGAGGGTGACCATTCTGCTGGATGGGGAGGGTGCCATACTGCTGGATGGGAGGGTGACCATACTGCAGGATGGGGAGGGTGACCACCTGGTGACCATACTGCAGGATGGGAGGGTGACCACTGGTGACCATACTGCAGGATGGGGAGGGTGACCATAGTGCAGGATGGTGAGGGTGACCATACTGCAGGATGGGGAGGGTGACCATACTGCAGGATGGGGAGGGTGACCATACTGCTGGATGGGCAGGGTGACCATACTGCAGGATGGGGAGGGTGACCATACTGCTGGATGGGGAGGGTGACCATACTGATGGATGGGGAGGGTGGCCATACTGCTGGATGGGAGGGTGACTATAATGCAGGATGGGGAGGGTGACCATACTGCAGGATGGGGAGGGTGACCATACTGCTGGATGGGCAGAGAGACCATACTGCAGGATGGGCAGGGTGACCATACTGTAGGATGGGAGGGGGACCATACTGCTGGATGGGAGGGTGACATACTGCTGGATGGGGGGTGACCATACTGCTGGATGGGGAGGGTGACCATACTGCAGGATGGGCAGGGTGACCATACTGCGGGATGGGGAGGGTGCCATACTCCTGGATGGGGAGGGTGACCATATACAGAATAGGGAGGGTGATCATACTGCAGGATGGGGAGGGTGACATACTGCAGGATGGGGAGGGTGACCATTCTGCAGGATGGGGAGGGTGACCATACTGCAGGATGGGGAGGGTGACCATACTGCTGGATGGACAGAGAGACCATACTGCAGGATGGGGAGGGTGACCATACTGCTGGATGGGGAGGGTGGCCATACTGCTGGATGGGGAGGGTGACCATACTGCAGGATGGTGAGGGTGACCATACTGCAGGATGGGGAGGGTGACCATACTGCAGGATGGGGAGGGTGACCATACTGCTGGATGGGCAGGGTGACCATACTGCAGGATGGGGAGGGTGACCATACTGCTGGATGGGGAGGGTGACCATACTGCAGGATGGGCAGGGTGACCATACAGCGGGATGGGGAGGGTGACCATACTGCAGGATAGGAAGGGTGACCCACCTGGTGACCATACTGCAGGATGGGGAGGGTGGCCATGCTGCTGGATGGACAGGGTGACCATACTGCTGAATGGGCAGGGTGACCATACTGCTGGATGGGGAGGGTGACCAAACTGCAGGATGGGAGGGTGACCATACTGATGGATGGACAGAGAGACCATACTGCAGGATGGGGAGGGTGACCATACTGCTGGATGGGGAGGGTGGCCATACTGCTGGATGGGGAGGGTGACCATACTGCAGGATGGGGAGGGTGACCCACCTGGTGACCATACTGCAGGATGGGGAGGGTGACCCACCTGGTGACCATACTGCAGGATGGGGAGGGTGACCATACTGCAGGATGGGGAGGGTGACCATACTGCAGGATGGGGAGGGTGACCATACTGCAGGATGGGGAGGGTGACCATACTGCTGGATGGGCAGGGTGACCATACTGCAGGATGGGGAGGGTGACCATACAGCGGGATGGGGAGGGTGACCATACTGCAGGATAGGAAGGGTGACCCACCTGGTGACCATACTGCAGGATGGGGAGGGTGGCCATGCTGCTGGATGGACAGGGTGACCATACTGCTGGATGGGCAGGGTGACCATACTGCTGGATGGGGAGGGTGACCATACTGCTGGATGGGCAGGGTGACCATACTGATGGATGGGGAGGGTGGCCATACTGCTGGATGGGGAAGGTGACCATACTGCAGGATGGGGAGGGTGACCCACCTGGTGACCATACTGCAGGATGGGGAGGGTGGCCATACTGCTGGATGGGGAGGGTGGCCATACTGCTGGATGGGGAGCGTGACCATACTGCAAGATGGGGAAGGTGACCATACTGCTGGATGGGCAGAGAGACCATACTGCTGGATGCGGAGGGTGACCATACTGCAGGATGGGGAGGGTGACCTACTGCAGGATGGGAAGGTAGATCATAATGCTGGATGGGGAGGGTGACTATACTGCAGGATGGGGAGGGTGACCATACTTCAGGATGGGGAGGGTGACTATACTGCAGGATGGGCAGGGTGACCATAAACCACGATACGATAGGGAGGGTGACCATACTGCAGGATGGGGATGGTGACCATACTGCTGGATGGGCAGAGAGACCATACTGCTGGATGGGGAGGGTGACCATACTGCAGGATGGGGAGGGTGACCATACTGCTGGATTGGCAGAGAGACCATATTGCTGGATGGGGAGGGTGACCATACTGCTGGATGGGGAGGGTGACCATACTGCAGGATGGGGAGGGTGACCATAATGCTGGATGGGGAGGGTGACCATACTGTAGGATGGGGAGGGTGTCCATACTGCTGGATGGGGAGCGTGACCATAATGCTGGATGGGGAGGGTGACCATACTGCTGGATGGGGAGGGTGACCATACTCCTGGATGGGAGGGTGGCCATACTGCTGGATGGGGAGGGTGACCATACTGCAGGATGGTGAGGGTGACCATACTGCAGGATGGGGAGGGTGACCATACTGCAGGATGGGGAGTGTGACCATACTGCTGGATGGGCAGGGTGACCATACTGCAGGATGGGGAGGGTGACCATACTTCTAGATGGGGAGGGTGACCATACTGCAGGATGGGCAGGGTGACCATACAACGGGATGGGGAGGGTGACCATACTGCAGGATAGGAAGGGTGACCCACCTGGTGACCATACTGCAGGATGGGGAGGGTGGCCATTCTGCTGGATGGACAGGGTGACCATACTGCTGAATGGGCAGGGTGACCATACTGCTGGATGGGGAGGGTGACCATACTGCAGGATGGGGAGGGTAACCATACTGCTGGATGGACAGAGAGACCATACTGCAGGATGGGGAGGGTGACCATACTGCTGGATGGGAGGGTGGCCATACTGCTGGATGGGGAGGGTGACCATACTGCAGGATGGGGAGGGTGACCCACCTGGTGACCATACTGCAGGATGGGGAGGGTGACCATACTGCAGGATGGGGAGGGTGACCATACTGCAGGATGGGGAGGGTGACCATACTGCAGGATGGGGAGGGTGACCATAACGCTGGATGGGCAGGGTGACCATACTGCAGGATGGGGAGGGTGAACATACTGCTGGATGGGGAGGGTGACCATACTGCAGGATAGGAAGGGTGACCCACCTGGTGACCATACTGCAGGATGGGGAGGGTGGCCATGCTGCTGGATGGACAGGGTGACCATACTGCTGGATGGGCAGGGTGACCATACTGCTGGACGGGGAGGGTGACCATACTGCTGGATGGGCAGGGTGACCATACTGATGGATGGGGAGGGTGGCCATACTGCTGGATGGGGAAGGTGACCATACTTCAGGATGGGGTGGGTGACCATACTGCTAGATGGGGAGGGTGACCATACTGCTAGATGGGGAGGGTGGCCATACTGCTGGATGGGGAGCGTGACCATACTGCTAGATGGGCAGGGTGACCATACTGCTAGATGGGGAGGGTGGCCATACTGCTGGATGGGGAAGGTGACCATACTGCTGGATGGGGAGGGTGACCATACTGCTAGATGGGGAGGGTGACCATACTGCTAGATGGGGAGGGTGGCCATACTGCTGGATGGGGAGGGTGACCATACTGCTAGATGGGGAGGGTGACCATACTGCTAGATGGGGAGGTGACCATACTGCTAGATGGGGAGGGTGACCATACTGCTGGATGGGCAGAGAGACCATACTGCTGGATGGGCAGAGAGACCATAATGCTGGATGCGGAGGGTGAATATACTGCAGGATGGGTAGGGTGACCTACTGCAGGATGGGNGGGTGACCATACTGCTGGATGGGGAAGGTGACCATACTGCAGGATGGGGAGGGTGACCACCTGGTGACCACACTGCTGGATGGGGAGGGTGACCATACTGCTGGATGGGGAGGGTGACCATACTGCTGGATGGGAAGGGTGACCATACTGCTTGATGGGGAGGGTGACCATACTGCTGGATGGGAGGTGACCATACTGCTGGATGGGGAGGGTGACCATACTGCTGGATGGGAAGGTGACCATACTGCTGGATGGGGAGGGTGACCATACTGCTGGATGGGAGGGTGACCATACTGCTGGTGGGGGAGGGTGACCATACTGCTGGATGGGGAGGTGACCATACTGCTGGATGGGAGGGTGACCATACTGCAGGATGGGGAGGGTGACCATACTGCTGGATGGGGAGGGTGACCATACTGCTGGATGGGAGGGTGACCATACTGCTGGATGGGGAGGGTGACCATACTGCTGGATGGGGAGGGTGACCATACTGCTGGATGGGGAGGGTGACCATACTGCTGGATGGGGAGGGTGACCATACTGCTGGATGGGAGGGGTGACCATACTGCTGGATGGGGAGGGTGACCATACTGCTGGATGTGGGAGGTGACCATACTGCTGGATGGGAGGGTGACCATACTGCTGGATGGGGAGGGTGACCATACTGCTGGATGGGGAGGGTGACCATACTGCTGGATGGGGAGGGTGACCATACTGCTGGATGGGGAGGGTGACCACCTGGTGACCACACTGCTGGATGGGGAGGGTGACCATACTGCTGGATGGGGAGGTGACCATACTGCTGGATGGGGAAGGTGACCATACTGCAGGATGGGGAGGGTGACCACCTTGTGACCATACTGCTGGATGGGGAGGGTGACCATACTGCTGGATGGGGAGGGTGACCATACTGCTGGATGTGAAGGTGACCATACTGCTGGATGGGAGGGTGACCATACTGCTGGATGGGAAGGTGACCATACTGCTGGATGGGGAGGTGACCATACTGCTGGATGGGGAAGGTGACCATACTGCTGGATGGGAGGGTGACCATACTGCTGGATGGGGAGGGTGACCATACTGCTGGATGGGAGGGTGACCATACTGCTGGATGGGGAGGGGACCATACTGCTGGATGGGGAGGTGACCATACTGCTGGATGGGGAGGGTGACCATACTGCTGGATGGGGAAGGTGACCATACTGCTGGATGGGGAGGGTGACCATACTGCTGGATGGGGAGGGTGACCATACTGCTGGATGGGGAGGTGACCATACTGCTGGATGGGGAGGGTGACCATACTGCTGGATGGGAAGGTGACCATACTGCTGGATGGGAGGGTGACCATACTGCTGGATGGGGAGGGTGACCATACTGCTGGATGGGGGGGTGACCATACTGCTGGATGGGGAGGGTGACCATACTGCTGGATGGGGAGGGTGACCATACTGCTGGATGGGGAGGGTGACCATACTGCTGGATGGGGAGGGTGACCATACTGCTGGATGGGGAGGGTGACCATACTGCTGGATGGGGAGGGTGACCATACTGCTGGATGGGGAGGTGACCATACTGCTGGATGGGGAGGGTGACCATACTGCTGGATGGGGAAGGTGACCATACTGCTGGATGGGAGTGGTGACCATACTGCTGGATGGGAGGTGACCATACTGCTGGATGGGAAGGTGACCATACTGCTGGATGGGGAGGGTGACCATACTGCTGGATGGGGAGGGTGACCATACTGCTGGATGGGGAGGGTGACCACCTGGTGACCANGAGGGTGACCATACTGCTGGATGGGGAGGGTGACCATACTGCTGGATGGGCAGGGTGACCATACTGCTGGATGGGGAAGGTGACCATACTGCTGGATGGGCAGGGTGACCATACTGCTGGATGGGGTGGGTGACCACACTGCTGGATGGGGAAGGTGACCATACTGCTGGATGGGGAAGGTGACCATACTGCTGGATGGGGAGGGTGACCATACTGCTGGATGGAGAGGGTGACCATACTGCAGGATGGAGAGGGTGACCATACTGCTGGATGGGAAGGTGACCATACTGCTGGATGGGGAGGGTGACCATACTGCAGGATGGGCAGGGTGACCATACTACTGGATGGGAAGGATGACCACATTGCTGGATGGGGAGGGTGACCATACTGCTGGATGGGGAGGGTGACCATACTGCTGGATGGGGAGGGTGACCACACTCTGGATGGGGAGGGTGACCACACTGCTGGGGGAGGGTGGACCATACTGCAGGATGGGGAAGGTGACCATACTGATGGATGGAGAGGGTGACCATACTGCAGGATGGGGAGGGTGACCATACTGCTGGATGGGGAGGGTGACCATACTGCTAGATGGGGATGGTGACCATACTGCTGTATGGGGAGGGTGACCATACTGCTGGATGTGGAGGGTGACCATACTGCTGGATGGGGAGGGTGACCATACTGCTGGATGGGGAGCGTGACCATACTGCTGGATGGGGAGAGTGACCATACTGCAGAATGGACAGGGTGACCATACTGCTGGATGGGGAGGGTGACCACCTGGTGACCATACTGCTGGATGGGGAGGGTGACCACCTGGTGACCACACTGCTGGATGGGGAGGGTGACCATACTGCTGGAAGGGGAAGGTGACCATACTGCTTGATGGGGAGGGTGACCACCTGGTGACCATACTGCTGCATGGGGAGGGTGACCACCTGGTGACCATACTGCTGGATGGGGAGGGTGACCACCTGGTGACCATACTGCTGGATGGGGAAGGTGACCACCTGGTGACCATACTGCTGGATGGGGAGGGTGACCATACTGCTGGATGGGGAAGGTGACCATACTGCTTGATGGGGAGGGTGACCACCTGGTGACCATACTGCTGGATGGGGAGGGTGACCACCTGGTGACCATACTGCTGGATGGGGAGGGTGACCACCTGGTGACCATACTGCTGGATGGGGAGGGTGACCACCTGGTGACCATACTGCAGGATGGGGAGGGTGACCACCTGGTGACCACACTGCTGGATGGGGAGGGTGACCATACTGCTGGATGGGGAAGGTGACCATACTGCTTGATAGGGTGGGTGACCACCTGGTGACCACACTGCTGGATGGGGAGGGTGACCATACTGCTGGATGGGGGGTGACCATACTGCTGGATGGGGAAGGTGACATACTGCAGGATGGGGAGGGTGACCATACTGCGGGATGGGGAGGGTGACTATACTGCGGGATGGGGAGGGTGACCACCTGGTGACCACACTGCTGGATGGGGAGGGTGACCATACTGCTTGATGGGGAGGGTGACCATACTGCTGGATGTGAAAGGTGACCATACTGCTTGATGGGGAGGGTGACCATACTGCTGGATGGGGAAGGTGACCACACTGCTGGATGGGGAGGGTGACCATACTGCCGTATGGGGAAGGTGACCACACTGCTGGATGGGGAGGTGACCATACTGCAGGATGGGAAGGGTGACCATCCTGCTGGATGGGGGAGGGTGACCATACTGCTGGATGGGCAGGGTGACCATACTGCTGGATGGAGTGGGTGACCACACTGCTGGATGGGGAAGGTGACCATACTGCTGGATGGGGAAGGTGACCATACTGCTGGATGGGGAGGGTGACCATACTGCTGGATGGGGAGGGTGACCATACTGCTGGATGGGGAGGGTGACCATACTGCTGGATGGGGAGGGTGACCATACTGCTGGATGGGCAGTGTGACCATACTTCTGGATGGGGAAGGTGACCATACTGCTGGATGGGCAGGGTGACCATACTGCTGGATGGGGAGGGTGACCACACTGCTGGATGGGGAAGGTGACCATACTGCTGGATGGGGAAGGTGACCATACTGCTGGATGGGGAGGGTGACCTTACTGCTGGATAGGGAGGGTGACCATACTGCAGGATGGGGAGGGAGACCATACTGCTGGATGGGGAGGGTGACCATACTGCTGGATGGGGAGGGTGACCATACTGCAGGATGGGCAGGGTGACCATACTGCTGGATGGGGAGGGTGACCACACTGCTGGATGGGGAGGGTGACCATACTGCTGGATGGGGAGGGTGACCATACTGCTGGATGGGGAGGGTGACCACACTGCTGGATGGGGAGGGTGACCACACTGCTGGATGGGGAGGGTGACCATACTGCAGGATGGGGAAGGTGACCATACTGCTGGATGGGGAGGGTGACCATACTGCAGGATGGGGAGGGTGACCATACTGCTGGATGGGGAAGGTGACCATACTGCTGGATGGGGAGGGTGACCATACCGCAGGATGGGGAGGGTGACCATACTGCTGGATGGGGTGGGTGACCACCTGGTGACCACACTGCTGGATGAGGAGGGTGACCATACTGCTGGATGGGGTGAGTGACCATACTGCTGGATGGGGAAGGTGACCATACTGCAGGATGGGGAGGGTGACCACCTGGTGACCACACTGCTGGATGGGGAGGGTGACCATACTGCTTGATGGGGAGGGTGACCATACTGCTGGATGTGAAAGGTGACCATACTGCTTGATGGGGAGGGTGACCATACTGCTTGATGGGGAGGGTGACCATACTGCTGCATGGGGAAGGTGACCACACTGCTGGATGGGGAGGGTGACCATACTGCTGGATGGGGAAGGTGGCCATACTGCTGGATGGGGAGGGTGACCATACTGCTGTATGGGGAAGGTGACCATACTGCTTGGTGGGGAGGGTGACCATACTGCTGGATGGGGAAGGTGACCACACTGCTGGATGGGGAGAGTGACCATACTGCAGGATGGGGAGGGTGACCATACTGCTGGATGGGGAGGGTGACCATACTGCTGGATGGGGAAGGTGACCATACTGCTGGATGGGCAGGGTGACCATACTGCTGGATGGGGTGGGTGACCACACTGCTGGATGGGGAAGGTGACCATACTGCTGGATGGGGAAGGTGACCATACTGCTGGATGGGGAGGGTGACCATACTGCTGGATGGGGAGGGTGACCATACTGCTGGATGGGGTGGGTGACCACACTGCTGGATGGGGAGGGTGACCATACTGCTGGATGGGCAGGGTGACCATACTGCTGGATGGGAAAGGTGACCATACTGCTGGATGGGCAGGGTGACCATACTGCTGGATGGGGTGGGTGACCACACTGCTGGATGGGGAAGGTGACCATACTGCTGGATGGGGAAGGTGACCATACTGCTGGATGGGGAGGGTGACCATACTGCTGGATGGGGAGGGTGACCATACTGCAGGATGGGGAGGGTGACCATACTGCTGGATGGGGAGGGTGACCATACTGCTGGATGGGGAGGGTGACCATACTGCAGGATGGGCAGGGTGACCATACTGCTGGATGGGGAGGGTGACCACACTGCTGGATGGGGAGGGTGACCATACTGCTGGATGGGGAGGGTGACCATACTGCTGGATGGGGAGGGTGACCACACTTCTGGATGGTAGGGTGACCATACTGCTGGAGGGGAGGGTGACCATACTGCAGGATGGGGAAGGTGACCATACTGCGGATGGGGAGGGTGACCATACTGCAGGATGGGGAGGGTGACCATACTGCTGGATGGGGAAGGTGACCATACTGCTGGATGGGGAGGGTGACCATACCCAGGATGGGGAGGGGACCATACTGCTGGATGGGCAGGGTGACCATACTGCAGGATGGGCAGGGTGACCATACTGCTGGATGGGAGGGTACCATACTGCAGGATGGGGAAGGTGACCATACTGCTGGATGGGGAGGGTGACATACTGCTGGATGGGTAAGGTGACCATACTGCTGGATGGGAGGGTGACCATACTGCAGGATGGAGAGGGGTTACCATACTGCTGGATGGGGAGGGTGACCATACTGCTGGATGGGGGAGGTGACCATACTGCAGGATGGGGAGGGTGACCATACTGCTGGATGGGGAGGGTGACCATACTGCTGGATGGGAGGGTGACCATACTGCAGGATGGGGAAGGTGACCATACTGCTGGATGGGGAGGGTGACCATACTGCTCGATGGGGAGGGTGACCATACTGCTGGATGGGGAGGGTGCATACTGCAGGATGGGAGAGGTGACCATACTGCTGGATGGGGAGGGTGACCATACTGCAGGATGGGGAGGGTGACCATACTGCTGGATGGGGAGGGTGACCATACTGCTGGATGGGGAGGTGACCATACCGCAGGATGGGGTGGGTGACCATACTGCTGGATGGGGGGGGTGACCATACTGCTGATGGGGAGGGTGACCATACTGCAGGATGGGAAGGGTGACCATATGCGCTGGATGGGAGGGGGACCACCTGGTGACCATACTGCTGGATGGGGAGGGACCACCTGGTGACCATACTGCAGGATGGGGAGGGTGACCAATACTGCTGGATGGGGAGGGTGACCATACTGCTGGATGGGGAGAGGTGACCACACTGCTGGATGGGGAGGGTGACCATACTGCTGGATGGGAGGGTGACCATACTGCTGGATGGGGAGGGTGACCATACTGCTGGATGAGGGTGACCATACTGCTGGATGGGGAAGGTGACCATACTGCTGGATGGGGAGGGTGACCATACTGCTGGATGGGGAGGGGACCATACTGCTGGATGGGAGGGGTGACCATACTGCTGGATGGGGAGGGTGACCATACTGCTGGATGGGGAAGGTGACCATACTGCTGGATGGGGAGGGTGACCATACTGCTGGATGGGGAGGGTGACCATACTGCTGGATGGGGAGGGTGACCATACTGCTGGATGGGGAGGGTGACCATACTGCTGGATGGGAGGGTGACCATACTGCTGGATGGGGAGGGTGACCATACTGCTGGATGGGGAGGTGACCATACTGCTGGATGGGGAGGGTGACCATACTGCTGGATGGGGAGGGTGACCATACTGCTGGATGGGGAGGGTGACCACCTGGTGACCATACTGCTGGATGGGAGGGTGACCACCTGGTGACCATACTGCTGGATGGGGAGGGTGACCACTGCTTGGTGACCATACTGCTGGATGGGGAGGGTGACCACCTGGTGACCACACTGCTGGATGGGGAGGGTGACCATACTGCTGGATAGGGAGGGTGACCATACTGCTGGATGGGGAGGGTGACCATACTGCTGGATGGGAGGGTGACCATACTGCTGGATGGGAAGGTGACCATACTGCAGGATGGGGGGGTGACCATACTGCTGATGGGGAGGGGTGACCATACTGCTGGATGGGGAGGGTGACCATACTGCTGGATGGGGAGGGTGACCATACTGCTGGATGGGGAGGGTGACCATACTGCGGATGGGGAGGGTGACCATAACTGCTGGATGGGGAGGGTGACCATACTGCTGGATGGGGAGGGTGACCATACTGCTGGATGGGGAGGGTGACCATACTGCTGGATGGGGAGGGTGACCATACTGCTGGGGAGGGTGGGAGGTGACCATACTGCTGGATGGGGAGGGTGACCATACTGCTGGATGGGGAGGGTGACCATACTGCTGGATGGGAGGGTGACCATACTGCTGGATGGGGAGGGTGACCATACTGCTGGATGGGAGGGTGACCATACTGCTGGGGGAGGGTGACCATACTGCAGGATGGGGAGGGTGACCACCGTGACCATACTGCTGGATGGGTGGGGAAGGTGACCATACTGCTGGATGGGGAGGGTGACCATACTGCTGGATGGGGAGGGTGACCATACTGCAGGATGGGGATATGACCATACTGCAGGATGGGGATATGACCATACTGCAGGATGGGGGAGGGTGACCATACTGCTGGATTGGGAGGGTGACCATACTGCAGGATGGGGAGGGTGACCACCTGGTGACCATACTGCTGGATGGGGAAGGTGACCATACTGCTGGATGGGGAGGGTGACCATACTGCTTAATGGGGAGGGTGACTGTACTGCAGGATGGGGAGGGTGACCATACTGCTGGATGGGGAGGGTGACCATACTGCTGGATGGGGAGGGTGACCATACTGCTGGATGGGGAGGGTGACCATACAGCTGGATGGGGAGAGTGACCATACTGCTGGATGGGGAGGGTAACCATACTGCTGGATGGGGAGGGTGACCATACTGCAGGATGGGGAGGGTGACCATACTGCTGGATGGGGAGGGTGACCATACAGCTGGATGGGGAGGGTGACCATACTGCTGGATGGGGAGGGTGACCATACTGCAGGATGGGGAGGGTGACCATATTGCTGGATGGGGAGGGTGACCATACTGCAGAATGGGGAGGGTGACCATACTGCTGGATGGGGAGGGTGACCATACTGCAGGATGGAGAGGGTGACCATACAGCGGGATGGGGAGGGTGACCATACTGTAGGATGGGGGAGGGTGACCATACTGCTGGATGGGGAGGGTGACCATACTGCTGGATGGGGAGGGTGGCCATACTGCTGGATGGGGAGGGTGACCATACTGCTGGATGGGGAGGGTGACCATACTGCAGGATGGGGAGGGTGACCATACAGCGGGATGGGGAGGGTGACCATACTGTAGGATGGGGAGGGTGACCATACTGCTGGATGGGGAGGGTGACCATACTGCTGGATGGGGAGGGTGACCATGCTGCTGGATGGGGAGGGTGACCATACTGCTGGATGGGGAGGGTGACCATACAGCTGGCCCCTCACCATTGAGACAACAATAGATGGCGGTGTGGGAGCTGCTTGAGTGGCAGTAAGCCAACCCTCGCGTGGAGGAACATCTCGGGCATCTCTCCTGGCCTTATAAACACCGCGGGTCATACAACGCTGCCGGGGGGCACCGCTCCTGTGCCAGGTAAGTCCACTACGGGCTCACCATAGCCCGTGCTACTTGCCCCGCTCCTGTGCCAGGTAAGTCCACTACGGGCTCACTATAGCCCGTGCTACTTGCCCCGCTCCTGTGCCAGGTAAGTCCACTAAGGGCTCACCATAGCCCGTGCTACTTGCCCCGCTCCTGTGCCAGGTAAGTCCACTACGGGCTCACCATAGCCCGTGCTACTTGTCCTGCTCCTGTGCCAGGTAAGTCCACTACGGGCTCACCATAGCCCGTGCTACTTGCCCTGCTCCTGTGCCAGGTAAGTCCACTATGGGCTCACCATAGCCCGTGCTACTTGCCCCGCTCCTGTGCCAGGTAAGTTACGGGCTCACCATAGCCTGTGCTATTTGGAACTTGTTCCGAGTAGCTGAATCTATAACAACATACAACGCTGCAAGGTAAATGTTTGTATTGCGTCTGAACATTGTGTGGCATAATGGACCAAAACACAAGTTATGTGTGAAACCGGCGGCGACACCTGACACCTGTGTCAAACACTAACGAAGATTTTTCTGTTGTATTATCCATCGTAAATAATATGACCATAAATAAAGTGTGAAAATGAACGTTGGAGAGTTAATTTTTCAACTACCTTTGACAGTGAAGAAAAACATAATAAATATTGAGAAGATTCGTATTAGAATCATTAATCTTACCCTTTCGGTCATATTCAACAACATATTATTGAATATGACAGTTTTAGATTCAGGTACTCTGTACAAAAAGTTGCAAGTAGTACGGGCTATGGTGAGCCCGTAGTGGACTTAACTTATTCAGAAGCGGGGCTGTAACTGTAAAAAAAATTACAAGGTGAATAATGAAGACTGGTGAAGATTAAGTCATCCAAGAGGAGGCACGGGCATGAATAGCCCGTAAGTACAAAGGTGTTTTTGCCGCCTGATATAAAGCTGGGGATGAGGTGAAGATGACGCCCCGGGCTCACCATAGCCCGTGCTACATGGACACTTCGTTCTGAGTAGCTAAATCTAAAACAAAACAGAAGGTGAAGCACTTCTCTTATATCTGATAAGCTGCATTAGGCCCATTGCAACGAATCAATCTCTTATGTTTCCAGGATGACTGGGCCAATATATTATATGTTTCTGTCTCTGAAAATGGTAACTAGAGTTAACAAAACGCTTCTCTTTGCGTCAGGCGATAATATAATTGTAAAATGAACTTTTGAGGAGTTACTTTTTTCAACTTCTTTCTCACGTGAAAAACAAGTTAGGAAAAATAGAGAAGATTCGAGCTAAAATCATTGATCTCATTCTTTGTGTAATGGTAAATATTACCGATAAGTTCAGTACAACATTGTACTTGTATTTCTGCCACGTTACTTGCAACAATAGTCAGCAGGAACAATGGTCCACGAGCTGACGATGTGAGAATAGTTAACTAGTTAAGATGGGACGAGCCACAGATTATAGTACAGCGTAGTGGTAGTGGTGTCCAGCTTTGGTAATGTTGGAGATAATGGTGGTTATTGATCCCCCATGGTGGGTTGGGCACCCCTGCGGCAGACACGCCTGCCTTAAAGGTCGCGCCTGTCTGTCTCTAAGTTCTAATTGGTTGTGGTGCCGGGCGACGCCTCGCGCCGTCACCTCGGATGTCCACCCGTCAATCTCTAAAAAGTTTTACACACACATTTCATGTCGTGATGCTGCACAAGAGGCGCGTCTGTCTCTCTGGGTGTCTCTCGCGTGTCCGCTGCCAGGTAACTGGATAGGACTCATTGTTACTTAAGTCGCCATATATATACACATGATCACCACACATTATTTTGGACGTAGGTCAATATTAATACATATAATAATAATTACAAAATTATATCTCCTAATAAGCATTATTTTAACCATGAAAGCCCTGAACAAAGATGTAATAAAGGTATTTCGTCTCCAATATTGACAACAACGCCAAATAAACAAGAAATAAGCGTCCATAAAACAACACTAAAATATGAAAGTGTAAAATGTATGACACGAGAGTCACAAGGTCTCGTGGACAGAGGGTGGAGCCATCGTCCCTCGCTAGCCAATCGTATAGCTCTGCTCTGCATGACATCACTATCGCCAGCCAATCACATTTTCGCTCCTCATAACGTCACTACATTGAGGCTGCTGAATAATCTGGTGTTGTTTTCATTATTTTCCATTTCTCTACACATGAATATGGCAGAGAAAGCATTATTTTCTGTACATATAGACAAAACGTGTATGTATGTATGTATGTATGTATGTATGTATGTATGTATGTATGTATGTATGTATGTGTGTGTGTGTGTGTGTGTGTGTGTATATATATGTCGTACCTAGTAGCCAGAACGCACTTGTCAGCCTACTATGCAAGGCCCGATTTGCCTAATAGGCCAAGTTTTCATGAATTAATTGTTTTTCGACTACCTAACCTACCTAACCTAACCTAACCTAACTTTTTCGGCTACCTAACCTAACCTAACCTATAAAGATAGGTTAGGTTAGGTTAGGTAGGGTTGGTTAGGTTCGGTCATATATCTACGTTAATTTTAACTCCAATGAAAAAAATTGACCTCATACATAATGAAATGGGTAGCTTTATCTTTTCATAAAAAAAAATTAGAGAAAATATATTAATTCAGGAAAACTTGGCTTATTAGGCAAATCGGGCCTTGCATAGTAGGCCAAAAAGTGAGTTCTGGCTACTAGGTACGACATATATATATATATATATATATATATATATATATATATAATATATATATATATATATAATATATATATATATGTGTGTGTGTGTGTTTAAATATGACTGAAAAAGTAGATTAATAATTCTAACACGAATTTCTCGATTTTCCTTATATTCTTTTACTGGTGACGGTAAATGAAAATTCAATTCTCCAAAATTCATTCTTTATTTCTAGTCTGACGCGACACTTGAGCGCATTTCGTAAAACTTATTACATTTTCAAAGACTTCAGTTTATCCATACACAACTTTATGACTGAAACAGCATTTTGGCACTTATACCTGCATTTAGGTGAGGTGATGTAATACAATAGTGGGGTGAAAAAACAAAATTTTCAACAAAACGCAGAACACGGAACAATGGATATAGAAATGTAGAAGTTGGGTAACAGATAGAAGTTGGGTAACAGAACTGCAGAAGGCCTATTATCCCATATTTCCTGATGTTTCTATATTGGAGCGGAGTCTTGAAGTGGGTAGAATATAGTTGTGTGTTAATTGGCTGTTGATTGCTGGTGTTGACTTCTTGATGTGTAGTGCCTCGCAGATGTCAAGCCGCCTGCTATCGCTGTATCTATCAATGATTTCTGTGTTGTTTGCTAAGATTTCTCTGGTGATGGTTTGGTTGTGGGAAGAGATTATATGTTCCTTGATAGAGCCCTGTTGCTTATGCATCGTTAAACGCCTGGAAAGAGATGTTGTTGTCTTGCCTATATATTGAGTTTTTTGGGGCTTACAGTCCCCAAGAGGGCATTTGAAGGCATATATATATATATATATGCCGTACCTAGTAGCCAGAACTCACTTTTTGGCATACTACGCAAGGCCCGATTTGCCTAATAAGCGAAGTTTTCATGAATTAATATATTTTCTCTAATTTTTTTCTTATGAAATGATAAAGCTACCCATTTCATTATGTATGAGGTATTTTTTTTTTATTGGAGTTAAAATTAATGTAGATATATGATCGAACCTAACCAACCCTACCTAACCTAACCTAACCTATCTTTATAGATTAGGTTAGGTTAGGTAGCCGAAAAAGTTAGGTTAGGTTAGGTTAGGTAGGTTAGGTAGTCGAAAACAATTAATTCGTGAAAACTTGGCCTATTAGGCAAATTGGGCCTTGCATAGTAGGCTGAGAAGTGCGTTCTGGCTACTAGGTACGACATATATATATATATATATATATGTCGTACCTAGTAGCCAGAACGCACTTCTCAGCCTACTATGCAAGGCCTGATTTGCCTAAGAGACCAAGTTTTCATGAATTAATTGTTTTTCGACTACCTACCTACCTAACCTAACCTAACCTAACTTTTTCGGCTACCTAACCAAACCTAACCTATAAAGATAAGTTAGGTTAGGTTAGGTAGGTTGGTTAGGTTCGGTCATATATCTACATTAATTTTAACTCCAATAAAAAAAAATTGACCTCATACATAATGAAATGGGTAGGTTTATCATTTCATAAGAAAAAATTTGAGAAATATATTAATTCAGGAAAACTTGGCTTATTAGGCAAATCGGGCCTTGCATAGTAGGCCAAAAAGTAAGTTCTGGCTACTAGGTACGACATATATATATATATATATATATATATATATATATATATATAATATATATATATATATACATATATATATATATATATATATATATATAATATATATAGGCAATTGCCTTGCATAGTAGGCTGAGAAGTGCGTTCTGGCTACTAGGTACGACATATATATATATATATATATATATATAGATATCTATATATATATATATATATAATATATTATATATATATATATATATATATATATATATATATATATATATATATATATGTCGTACCTAGTAGCCAGAACGCACTTCTCAGCCTACTATGCAATGCCCGATTTGCCTAATAGGCCAAGTTTTCATGAATTAATGGTTTTTCGACTACTTACCTACCTAACCTAACCTAACCCAACTTTTTCGGCTACCTAACCTAAGCAATAAAGATAGGTTAGGTTAGGTTAGGTAGGGTTGGTTAGGTTCGGTCATATATCTACGTTAATTTATCTCCAATAAAAAAAATTGACCTCGTACGTAATGAAATGGGTAGCTTTATCATGTCATAAGAAAAAAATTAGAGAAAATATATTAATTCAGGAAAACTTGGCTTATTAGGCAAATCGGGCCTTGCATAGTAGGCAAAAAGTGAGTTCTGGCTACTAGGTACGACATATATATATATATATATATATTATATATATTATATATATTATATATATATATATATATATATAGACATATATATATATATATAGATATATATATATATATATATATATATATATATATATATTATATATATATATATATATGTCTTAAACCATATATAACGCCTTAAACCATATATATATATATATATATATATATATATATATATATATATATATATATATATATATATATATATATATGTCGTACCTAGTAGCCAGAACGCACTAGTCAGCCTACTATGCAAGGCCCGATTTGCCTAATAGGCCAAGTTTTCATGAATTAATTGTTTTCGACTACCTAACCTACCTAACCTAACCTAACCTAACTTTTTCGGCTTCCAAACTTAACTTAACCTATAAAGATAGGTTAGGTTAGGTTAGGTAGGGTTGGTTAGGTTCGGTCATATATCTACGTTAATTTTAACTCCAATGAAAAAAAATTGACCTCATACATAATGAAATGGGTAGCTTTATCTTTTCATAAGAAAAAATTAGAGAAAATATATTAATTCAGGAAATTTGGCTTATTAGGCAAATCGGGGCTTGCATAGTAGGCCAAAAAGTGAGTTCTGGCTACTAGGTACGACATATATATATATATATATATATATATATATATATATATATGAATGAAAACTCACACCCCAGAAGTGACTCGAATCCATACTCCCAGGAGCAACGCAACTGGTATGTACAAGACGCCTTAAACCACTTGACCATCACGACCGGACAAAATGAGGTGATAGCCGAAGCTATTTCGCTTCGCCGGTGATAGCCGCTATCACCTCATTTTGTCCGGTCGTGATGGTCAAGTGGTTTAAGGCGTCTTGTACATACCAGTTGCGTTGCTCCTGGGAGTATGGGTTCGAGTCACTTCTGGGGTGTGAGTTTTCATTCGCATATAGTCCTGGGGACCATTCAGGCTTGTTCGCATATATATTATATATAATATATATATATATATATATATATATATATATATATATATATATATAAATGTATGTGACGGGTAAAGTGTTGGGGTATGGTGTTCGGCAGTTCTCCAATGGCAGGTGTCAATGCCTGGTCACACAACAAAAAAGAAGAGACTGCTTGCCTGTTTGTCTGTGGTAAGGTAACGGAAGACACGCAAAACACAAAGTAAAAATAATGAAACTTTAATTACTCTAGAAAACAAAATAAAAAAAAGACAATTCCTTGGCTTGAATAAATTAGAGTTAAGTTAACAAACACAAAATAAAATAATAATATAGATGAATTACAATAAAGCAAAGTGCAAAATAAAATCAGGTGCTGAGAATACTGGCTATAGCTGCTACCTCTTTTTAGTATACGTAAGCCAGGCTGTAATATACTAGAGAGAGATATCAACTTCAGAGAGCACAGGGATAGTCACAACNGGGTGACCATACTGCTGGATGGGAGGGTGACCTACTGCTGGATGGGGAGGGTGACCATACTGCTGGATGGGAGGGTGACCATACTGCTGGATGGGGAGGGTGACCATACTGCAGGATGGGGAGGGTGACCATACTGCTGGATGGGGAGGGTGACCATACTGCTGGATGGGAGGGTGACCATACTGCTGGATGGGGAGGGTGACCATACTGCTGGATGGGGAGGGGACCATACTGCTGGATGGGGAGGGTGACCATACTGCAGGATGGGGAGGGTGACCATACTGCAGGATGGGAGGGTGACCATACTGCAGGATGGGGAGGGTGGACCATACTGCTGGATGGGGAAGGTGACCATACTGCAGGATGGGAGGGGTGACCATACTGCAAGATGGGGAGGGTGACCATACTGCTGGATGGGAAGGTGACCATACTGCAGGATGGGGAGGGTGACCATACTGCTGGATGGGGAGGGTGACCATACTGCAGGATGGGGAGGGTGACCATACTGCGGATGGGGAGGGTGACCATACTGCTGGATGGGGAGGGTGACCATACTGCTGGATGGGGAGGGTGACCATACTGCTGGATGGGGAGGGTGACCATACTGCTGGATGGGGAGGGTGACCATACTGCAGGATGGGGAGGGTGACCATACTGCAGGATGGGGAGGGTGACCATACTGCAGGATGGGGAGGGTGACCATACTGCAGATGGGGAGGGTGACCATACTGCTGGATGGGGAGGGTGACCATACTGCAGGATGGGGAGGGTGACCATACTGCAGGATGGGGAGGGTGACCATACTGCAGGATGGGGAGGGTGACCATACTGCTGGATGGGGAGGGTGACCATACTGCAGGATGGGGAGGGTGACCATACTGCAGGATGGGGAGGGTGACCATACTGCTGGATGGGAGGGTGACCATACTGCAGGATGGGGAGGGTGACCATACTGCTGGATGGGGAGGGTGACCATACTGCAGGATGGGAGGGTGACCATACTGCTGGATGGGGAGGGTGACCATACTGCAGGATGGGGAGGGTGACCATACTGCAGGATGGGGAGGGTGACCATACTGCTGGATGGGGAGGGTGACCATACTGCAGGATGGGGAGGGTGACCATACTGCTGGATGGGAGGGTGACCATACTGCAGGATGGGGAGGGTGACCATACTGCTGGATGGGGAGGGTGACCATACTGCTGGATGGGAGGGTGACCATACTGCTGGATGGGGAGGGTGACCATACTGCTGGATGGGGAGGGTGACCATACTGCTGGATGGGGAGGTGACCATACTGCTGGATGGGGAGGGTGACCATACTGCTGGATGGGGAGGGTGACCATACTGCAGGATGGGAGGGTGACCATACTGCTGGATGGGAGGGTGACCATACTGCAGGATGGGGAGGGTGACCATACTGCTGGATGGGGAGGGTGACCATACTGCTGGATGGGGAGGGTGACCATACTGCTGGATGGGGAGGGTGACCATACTGCAGGATGGGGAGGGTGACCATACTGCTGGATGGGGAGGGTGACCATACTGCAGGATGGGGAGGGTGACCATACTGCAGGATGGGGAGGGTGACCATACTGCTGGATGGGGAGGGTGACCATACTGCAGGATGGGGAGTGACCATACTGCAGGATGGGGAGGGTGACCATACTGCTGGATGGGGAGGGTGACCATACTGCAGGATGGGGAGGGTGACCATACTGCTGGATGGGGAGGGTGACCATACTGCAGGATGGGGAGGGTGACCATACTGCTGGATGGGGAGGGTGACCATACTGCTGGATGGGGAGGGTGACCATACTGCTGGATGGGGAGGGTGACCATACTGCAGGATGGGGAGGGTGACCATACTGCTGGATGGGGAGGGTGACCATACTGCAGGATGGGGAGGGTGACCATACTGCAGGATGGGGAGGGTGACCATACTGCAGGATGGGGAGGGTGACCATACTGCAGGATGGGGAGGGTGACCATACTGCTGGATGGGGAGGGTGACCATACTGCAGAATGGGAGGGTGACCATACTGCTGGATGGGGAGGGTGACCATACTGCTGGATGGGGAGGGTGACCATACTGCTGGATGGGGAGGGTGACCATACTGCTGGATGGGGAGGGTGACCATACTGCAGGATGGGGAGGGTGACCATACTGCTGGATGGGGAGGGTGACCATACTGCTGGATGGGGAGGGTGACCATACTGCTGGATGGGGAGGGTGACCATACTGCAGGATGGGGAGGGTGACCATACTGCTGGATGGGGAGGGTGACCATACTGCAGGATGGGGAGGGTGACCATACTGCAGGATGGGGAGGGTGACCATACTGCTGGATGGGGAGGGTGACCATACTGCAGGATGGGGAGGGTGACCATACTGCAGGATGGGGAGGGTGACCATACTGCTGGATGGGGAGGGTGACCATACTGCTGGATGGGGAGGGTGACCATACTGCTGGATGGGGAGGGTGACCATACTGCTGGATGGGGAGGGTGACCATACTGCAGGATGGGGAGGGTGACCATACTGCAGGATGGGGAGGGTGACCATACTGCAGGATGGGGAGGGTGACCATACTGCAGGATGGGGAGGGTGACCATACTGCAGGATGGGAGGGTGACCATACTGCAGGATGGGGAGGGTGACCATACTGCAGGATGGGGAGGGTGACCATACTGCAGGATGGGGAGGGTGACCATACTGCTGGATGGGGAGGGTGACCATACTGCAGGATGGGGAGGGTGACCATACTGCTGGATGGGGAGGGTGACCATACTGCTGGATGGGGAGGGTGACCATACTGCTGGATGGGGAGGGTGACCATACTGCTGGATGGGGAGGGTGACCATACTGCAGGATGGGGAGGGTGACCATACTGCTGGATGGGGAGGGTGACCATACTGCAGGATGGGGAGGGTGACCATACTGCAGGATGGGGAGGGTGACCATACTGCTGGATGGGGAGGGTGACCATACTGCAGGATGGGGAGGGTGACCATACTGCAGGATGGGGAGGGTGACCATACTGCTGGATGGGGAGGGTGACCATACTGCAGGATGGGGAGGGTGACCATACTGCTGGATGGGGAGGGTGACCATACTGCAGGATGGGGAGGGTGACCATACTGCAGGATGGGGAGGGTGACCATACTGCAGGATGGGGAGGGTGACCATACTGCTGGATGGGGAGGGTGACCATACTGCAGGATGGGGAGGGTGACCATACTGCTGGATGGGGAGGGTGACCATACTGCAGGATGGGGAGGGTGACCATACTGCAGGATGGGGAGGGTGACCATACTGCAGGATGGGGAGGGTGACCATACTGCTGGATGGGGAGGGTGACCATACTGCAGGATGGGGAGGGTGACCATACTGCAGGATGGGGAGGGTGACCATACTGCAGGATAGGGAGGGTGACCATACTGCAGGATGGGGAGGGTGACCATACTGCTGGATGGGGAGGGTGACCATACTGCAGGATGGGGAGGGTGACCATACTGCAGGATGGGGAGGGTGACCATACTGCAGGATGGGGAGGGTGACCATACTGCGGATGGGGAGGGGACCATACTGCAGGATGGGGAGGGTGACCATACTGCAGGATGGGGAGGGTGACCATACTGCTGGATGGGAGGGTGACCATACTGCAGGATGGGGAGGGACCATACTGCAGGATGGGGAGGGTGACCATACTGAGGATGGGGGGATGACCATACTGCAGGATGGGGAGGGTGACCATACTGCAGGATGGGAGGGTGACCATACTGCAGGATGGGAGGGTGACCATACTGCTGGATGGGAGGGTGACCATACTGCAGGATGGGGAGGGTGACCATACTGCAG
>WNGS01000484.1:91590-109491 GCA_020271785.1 Procambarus virginalis
AGGATGGGGAGGGTGACCATACTGCTGGATAGGCAGGGTGACCATACTGCAGGATAGGGAGGGTGACCATACTGCTGGATGGGCAGGGTGACCATACTGCTGGATGGGGTGGGTGACCATACTGCAGGATGGGGAGGGTGACCATATTGCTGGATGGGGAGGGTGACCATACTGCTGGATGGGCAGGGTGACCATACTGCTGGATTGGGAGGGTGACCATACTGTTGGATGGGGAGGGTGACCATACAGCAGGATGGGGAGGGTGACCATACTGCTGGATGGGCAGGGTGACCATACTGCAGGATGGTGAGGGTGACCATACTGCTGGATGGGGAAGGTGACCATACTGCAGGATGGGGAGGGTGACCATACTGCAGGATGGGAAGGGTGACCATACTGCTGGATGGGGAAGGTGACCATACTGCAGGATGGGGAGGGTGACCATACTGCAAGATGGGGAGGGTGACCATACTGCTGGATGGGAAGGGTGACCATACTGCAGGATGGGGAGGGTGACCATACTGCTGGATGGGGAGGGTGACCATACTGCAGGATGGGGAGGGTGACCATACTGCTGGATGGGGAGGGTGACCATACTGATGGATGGGGAGGGTGACCATACTGCTGGATGGGGAGGGTGACCATACTGCTGCATGGGGAGGGTGACCATACTGCTGGATGGGGAGGGTGACCATACTGCAGGATGGGGAGGGTGACCATACTGCAGGATGGGGAGGGTGACCATACTGCAGGATGGGGAGGGTGACCATACTGAAGGATAAGGAGGATGACCATACTGCCGGATGGGGAGGGTGACCATACTGCAGGATGGGGAGGGTGACCATACTGCAGGACAGGGAGGGTGACCATACTGCTGGATGGGTAGGGTGACCATACTGCAGGATGGGGTGGGTGACCATACTGCAGGACAGGGAGGGTGACCATACTGCTGGATGGGGATGGTGACCATACTGTTGGATGGGGTGGGTGACCATACTGCAGGATGGGGAGGGTGACTATACTGCAGGATGGGGAGGGTGACCATACTGCAGGGTAGGGAGGGTGACCATACTGCAGGATGGGGAGGGTGACCATACTGCAGGATGGGGAGGGTGACCATACTGCAGGATGGGAAGGGTGACTATACTGCAGGATGGGGAGGGTGACCATACTGCGGGATGGGCAGGGTGACCATACTGCTGGATGGGGAGGGTGGCTATACTGCTGGATGGGGAGGGTGACCATACTGTTGGATGGGGAGGGTGACCATACTGCAAGATGGGGAGGGTGACCATACTGCTGGATGGGGACGGTGACTATACTGCAGGATGGGGAGGGTGAGCATACTGCAGGATGGGGAGGGTGACCATACTGCAGGACAGGGAGGGTGACCATACTGCTGGATGGGGATGGTGACCATACTGTTGGATGGGGTGGGTGACCATACTGCAGGATGGGGAGGGTGACTATACTGCAGGATGGGGAGGGTGACCATACTGCAGGATAGGGAGGGTGACCATACTGCAGGATGGGGAGGGTGACCATACTGCAGGATGGGAAGGGTGACCATACTGCAGAATGGGGAGGGTGACCATACTGCAGGATGGACAGGGTGACCATACTGCTGGATGGGGAGTGTGACCATACTGCAGTATGGGGAGGGTGACCATACTGCAGGATGGGGAGGGTGACCATACTGCTGGATAGGCAGGGTGACCATACTGCAGGATGGGGAGGGTGACCATACTGCTGGATGGGGANTTGCATTAGTACAGAACCAGCACCCCAGTCCGAAGCATCTATATATAGTTGAATGGCTTAGAGTAGTCAGGAGTAGCTAACACTGGACCAGATGACAACATTCCTTTTAATTTAGTAAATACATCCTGACAATCCTGAGACCATCTAAACTTTACATTTTACATAGCAAGTTGTCAAAGGAGCTGCAATTGCTGCAAAATTTTTACAGAACTTCCTATAATAAGCACACATTCCTAGATATCTTTGCACCTCCTTCTTGCTAGTCAAACTGGATACTCTATATATCATTTATTTTTATTTTGAGTGGTAACACCTTACCATTTTCCACTTCATATAAGTAAGAAATACTAGCTCTAGCAAAAGTACATTTATGTAAGTTTACAGTTAAATTAGTCTCCTTTAAGCATTTAATAGTTTAGCCAAACCTTTTATATGGTCCTCCCAATTATTGTGAAAAATTACAATATATCCAAGTAAGCTCTACATTGTGGTATGTCTTTAACACTAAGTTCATAAGACGCTGGACAGTTGCGGGGCATTTTCAGCCCAAAAGGCATTACAGTGAATTCATAAACCCATCTGCAGTTATAAATGCACTCATCTCCCGAGCTCTTGGTGTTAAAGGAATTTGCCAGTACCCTTTTGACAAATCTAGTTTGGTTACAAACTAGCTTTACCAACACTGTCAATACAACATCTAATGTAGGTATTGGAAAGTTATCATCAACAGTCATTACATTTAGCTTACGGTAGTCAATGACCAACCTATGAGTGCCATCCTACTTTGGGACAAAAACAAGGACTACTCCAACTGCTGCTGTTAGGTCTCACCAATCCATGTTGAAGCATGTAGTCGACTTCTTTCCGGATGAGATTCAACTTGGTAGGGTTGACTCTAGATGGGTGTGACTTGACTGGTTGGTTGTCTGTCACCTCGATGTCGTGGTGAATAACTGTAGTCTGGGTGGGAATATCGCCAAAGATGTCTGCATGAGAAGTCGCAACTTTACAAGTCCTGCTTCTGCTCTGATGACAAAGTTCCACCATTTTCTGGACATTATCCAACCACTCCCCATTGCTAAAATAAGGTACATGAGCATTAGGTACATTATAAAGCTCACATTCCCCATTATTCTCATCTACATGGGCTACACTAAGCACCTGGTTGGTACTGGTAGTTCCCTTCTGTGTTAGTTTCATCCTATTCACATGCACTACTATTTCCTTTCTCTTGAGATCAGGTGTTTGGATACATAATTGGTGGGACTGAGTTTCTTTATCACTGTATAAGGACCTTGGAACCTATGCAACAATGTTGGTCCCTGTCGTGCCATTAGTACCACCACTTTATTGTTACCTATCGTTTGTTACTGCTCGTGATCCTACAACCACATAACTTAAGGGTCTAGGGATTTTACCACTGCGGTTGTCTAAAGCGGGTCACCAGTATAACTCCATAATAAGTACTGAGCAATAAAATAAATATTCCATTAGGAATGAAGAAATATGCATAAGTTTAAAGCATTATAATTTCAATAATATATACTTACAGATGATCACTATTTCACTTATTACAACAAAACAATATATACTGTCTCTCCCAGAACAAATAACTACTAATGACAAGAAACAAAAAACCCAGACTTAACTCCAACAAAGATTCTCCTCCGAGTCCAGGCCAGCGACTGACTAACTCTCGCTGCGACTCTACCCATAATTCTCTCCCCCTCCGCCTCATCAAGATGAGGGATGGAAAATCAAGACTTTTTAATATTTAAAACTAATTGAACCACCACTGGTTCTCAAAGTTCATAAGGAGTAAAATAAACATAATAGTTACTTACAAAAATTATAAGTACAATGCCACCTGCTATATAACAGTAAAAATACATATCTATGAATTTTTAATAGTGACATCTGGAACTCCCATACTGAACAGGTCCAGCAAAATCTCTTTCCCGAATCTAACAGGTATTAGACGTGTGAAAGATGCAACCCGCTCCTGTACCCTCTGACATTGCCACACCACACGGTAAATGACATATATATATATACATATACAGTTAATAGAACAAAAGTTTATTTAAATTTATATACGTATTCAGCTATGAGTACGTAACACTTCCACCTCCAAGAAAAAAAATGCAATGGATTGAAGATCAATGGCATTTTTTCTGAAAGTAAAATCATGTGACACTTGATTTATGGTATTAATTTCACCAAACATGTTAAAGCAATAAGAACACATTTCTGGACAAAAATGAAAACACTCCAAATATATTCTTACATGAAACTCAGAAATTTCAGTCTTATGACTATGTTCTACATATGTTTCACTGGAGTATGCAAATTTATCTCTCCAGGGTACTATCTCATTTATTTCACTTTGTTTCAGATCATATTTCACACACCTATCAACAACATTATCATCATTAGCATGAATAGAATTGTCAATAAAGGTAGCTGCTTTCACACAGTCATCACTGCAATTATTTTCTACATTTGTTTCTACTATTTCTCCGAGATCAGTCCCATATTTCCATATGATCCATTTTCTATATGGTGGAATTTTCCAAGACAGACTCCATTTTCCATGACTCTGACTGGATGTAAAGTAGATTTGGGACTTCTCCTGGGTATGCTCTGACAAAGACATCTGCTCCTCATCACTCTTGATCCTCTGTGGAACACATACTATCGCCCAATGGATACTAAAATTAGAGAAATTAGCATTAAGCTTCACAATTATGTATAACACTATCCCATTCATAGAACCTTCCGAACCACAACACACCGACTTAGCAAACCTTTGACCTTCAAACCAAGAAATACAACCCAAGATAAATGCAAAGACTACCTTATACAGGCAATTGCCTAGGCACCATATCTCAATCATAACTCCGAAGACAAGTTCACACCTTCTGATGGTGAACTTGAACACAACCCACACTTTCATCAACCTTCTAGTCTTCCAAAAGACTAACAAGAACATGCCGAAAACTTGACAACCCTCACCATCACTTCCCAAGTGATTTACGTCTGATGACAAACAATCAACCAAGAGGTTTAAGGATCTTAACATCTTGAAGACGCACAGCAGATTACCTGGGAAACACCCAAGGACAATCTGTAACCCTTCACAATGATTAACAAAATGTAGGATAACCTTATCCCCCAACTTGAAATACACACCTGGAGCCTCAAACATCTGCTCCCAAGTATGATTAAATCCTTCACCACCAATATGACTCTGAAAGTCAACACCAATATGACTCTGAAAGTCAACACCACACTCGAGTGGAACATACACGTTGTTCACTACTCTTGCATCAAAATAAACTGGATCTGAATATAGAGACACTGCTCTAGTATAACTCACCACTTCCTCAGAACAACTGGATGCACAACCTACTTGAGTAAACTCTCTCTGCTCAACCACAAGGCTGGACAAAGATGTCCCACAGTCCATTACTTCACAAGAGAATGGCTCCTGCAGAATAAAAGTAGATTTCAACATCCTACACACACTCTGACTCAATTTACACAATGAGAAATACTTACTCCACATGGAATAAGAATCACAACTCACAACTCTCTGCAACTTAGATCCAAATGATACTTTACCACTCTCAATGGTTTTACCAAAAGTTCCTCCCATGACATCTGGAGCTGCTTGGAGTACTGTCTGCTCACAATCAATAAAACTACCAAGCGGGGTCACAGCCTCACAGACAACTGAAGAGGGAGGCTCAATGGGTCTCCATCTACTCGACAGAAGCTGATCCTCGGGCTGATTTCCCACACTCTCCAGAACTGGATCTACAGTACAGACTGTCTCCTTGCTTCTCTCTGAAATCTTAGGGTCAGTTCTACTCAATGCACATAAATTAAAGGAATCTGAAGCGAGCGGGCAAGTAACAGGTAATTTGACCTCCTCCCCTATACTATCACCTTGACTAGGGTGAGGCGGGGCCTCTACAACAGACTTACTCTCGACAACTGATTCTAAACTTGGAGTGAGCGGGAATACTTCTGCCAACCCGACATCTTGTCCTAAACCATTCACTTGGCTAGAATACAACAGAGTCGTGGCTTTTAAGTTTCTCTCAACTCCTGGCACAACGTTCGTAGTGAGCGGGCAAGACACTGGTACATGGACATCCTTTCCCAATTTATTGGAATAAAGCAGAGTCATAGTATCAGGCTTACTCTCAACAACTAAATCGGCCACACAGGAATCTGGAACAACCACATCCCACTTCTCCACTGAAGGGGTACTGGTTACTGGAACAAATGCTTGAGTAACAACAGTAGAACTGACAACTGGATTTATAATAGTACTGACATCAGCACAGGTAGGATGGACAAAACCATCTACTACAACAGGTTCATTCATAGAACTAACTTCAGCACAGGCAGAATAAACATGGTCTGCAACTGGCTGTTTATACAAACTGGGATCATTCTCACCCACAACATGATTTATGGCCACATCATTACCCAATATAACATCCACACTTGGGATGGGCAACTGTGTACAAACATCCACAGTGCATAAACTGGGTGCAATGGTGGATCTTAAAGTAACATCTATCAGAGGTACAGTTTGACATCCTGCAACACTCTGAAGAACAACAAACTTTCCAGTATCTCTCTTTTCAACATTAGAAAGTATACTAGCAGAAATTAAGGTTTGGGAAGCACCAGTATCACGAAGAATATTCACCGGCTTCCACTTTCCATCAACACACAAAACTTCACCTGAAGACATATATGGTGAATACTGTTTCACCCAATTGGGGTTTACAGTTACATGTTTATTAGTAAATTTATTTTGCACACCTCTACAATAAATGAGACCAGTTGGTCGTAACTCAGGGTGCAAGATAAAACAGGAATTAATTCCATGGCCTTTTTTCTTACAATGGGAACAGGACCTTACAGTGGACACACCTGTAGAACCAACTGTAGGTTTAGAATTAACCTTATTATTATTTGACATTCCCGACAATGAAGTAGCAGGATTAGGTTTTGTAAGAGAAAAGCTCATGGGAGTAACTGGAGCACTAGGACTGGATTGGTTCTGATAAGGAGTTCTGTGAGCATTATGATTTACTTTACGATTAAACTTAGGTGAATAGGCCGTAAACTGGGCCTTAGTCAACAACTCATGCTCATCAGCGAGCTTTGACAGCTCATAAATGTCTGTTACATTCTTTTGTTCTGCCATAAAAGTAGACAATTTGTCTGGGAGACATGACAATACTTCTTCCATGATAAGAAGATTCTTTAGAGCATCATACTCTGTTACTGAAAGTGACTTTAACCATCTGTTGCAATAGTTCGTCTTTTGACGAGTAAAATCAGCTACTGTCTGATCACTTACTCTCCTTAGGTTCCTAAACTTTTGCCTGTGTGCCTCTGGATTTAATTGATAAGCATTTAAGATGCTTTTCTTTACAAACTCATAATCAAAACTATGAGCGTCAGGTAGGGATGTAAAAACCTCCTGACTACGCCCCTTAAATTGAGACTGCATGATTGCTACCCATTGATCCCTTGGCCAGTTCATACTGATTGCAATCTTATTAAAATGTGCAAAGAAAACCTCAGGATCCTCCTCATTAAACTTGGGTAATTCTATATACTTATTCATCCTTATGGGATTATTATCATTATTAATTGAAACATTACTAGTATTTCCATGCCCAGCTTCCATACCCTGTGTTTCAAGCCTAAAGTTAGTGTCAGCCATTTGTTGTTGAATCTCTAATTGCCTAGTGTGTTCTTCGGCTTGTTGCTTCTTTGTTGCTTCTAGTTGCAACTCAATTAAAACTCTGTTTTTGTGCCTCAACCTCTAAACGCCTAGTCTCAAGCTCTAATAATTTCTGTTGCTTTTGAGCTTCAATCTCTAATAATTTCTGTTGCCTTGCAAATTCGTTTTCTTTTTCTTGAGCCTCAAGTTTAGCATACGTTACTTGTGCATCTAACTCAAGACGCCTTAAAGCAATTTGCTCACTAGTCTCTTCTCTAACTTCCTCCAGAATTTCTTCTCCTAATTCTCCATTCTCAACTAAATGCGTCACAATGACTTTCACCATTTGGGCTTTAACCATTCTATTGTTGGCGGTCAAATCCAATTGATTTGCCATGTCTACTAACTCAGACTTTTTTAGGCTCTTAATTCCCTCAAAGTCTGGATGAGCCAACAACGTCGCAACTTTATCCTTCATCGTTACTAACACTTGGTACTTGATTAACACAATATAATTAACACAATGGCACTGCACTACACTTCACTGTAAAATTGTTACAACACTGAAAATTCGCTTGACCTCACTGCACAAACAAAATATTTAGGATGACTTACCTCAAAATCGTGAAACGTTGTTACTTGACACACAGGAAGGCTTGCATGGCACATGGAATAGTTATTAGCAGAAAACACACAAGACACTGGTACCTAGGAAGGCAAGGTTAGATTAGCACAGTTAAGTTTAAGTGGGAACAATATTTCCCGGCACAGGCCCCCATAACTCTATGTTACCTATCGTTTGTTACTGCTCGTGATCCTACAACCACATAACTTAAGGGTCTAGGGATTTTACCACTGCGGTTGTCTAAAGCGGGTCACCAGTATAACTCCATAATAAGTACTGAGCAATAAAATAAATATTCCATTAGGAATGAAGAAATATGCATAAGTTTAAAGCATTATAATTTCAATAATATATACTTACAGATGATCACTATTTCACTTATTACAACAAACAATATATACTGTCTCTCCCAGAACAAATAACTACTAATGACAAGAAACAAAAAACCCAGACTTAACTCCAACAAAGATTCTCCTCCGAGTCCAGGCCAGCGACTGACTAACTCTCGCTGCGACTCTACCCATAATTCTCTCCCCCTCCGCCTCATCAAGATGAGGGATGGAAAATCAAGACTTTTTAATATTTAAAACTAATTGAACCACCACTGGTTCTCAAAGTACATAAGGATGTAAAATAAACATAATAGTTACTTACAAAAATTATAAGTACAATGCCACCTGCTATATAACAGTAAAAATTACATATCTATGAATTTTTATATAGTGACATCTGGAACTCCCATACTGAACAGGTCCAGCAAAATCTCTTTCCCGAATCTAACAGGTATTAGATGTGTGAAAGATGCAACCCGCTCCTGTACCCTCTGACATTGCCACACCACACGATAAATGACATATATATATACATATACAGTTAATAGAACAAAAGTTTATTTAAATTTATATATGTATTCAGCTATGAGTACGTAACATTTATCACCTGCCTTAAAATGCCGTTGCTTTGTCTTTTTATCGTACTGTGCCTTCATTTTTCCTTGAGCTTCTTTAAGATGAATTAAGGCTTTAGCCCTGTTTTTATTTAACTTATCTTGTAAGTCATGAATATAGTTTACCTGCACAACACTCTTTGGATTTCCGACCAACTTATCTCTTAAGATGGTTAGTGGACTTCTCACCTCATGGCCAAAAACTAATGAGTTGGGTGAACACCCCAGGGACTCTTGATAAGTATCCTTCAGTGACATGAGCATCAGTGGAAAACCATCATCCCAGTCTCTGCCAGTTTCCATGCCTCTGGTTCTCAGCATTTGCTTAAGGGTTTGGTGCATCCTTTCCAAAGCACTTTGGCTCTCAGGATGGTAAGTAATGGATGTCTTATGGAGGATGCCAAACTCCCCACAAAACTGCTGAAAATCTTTGGAAGTGAAATTAGCCCCATTATCTGTCTGTATTACTTTTGGTAAACCAAAAATAGTACAAAATTTCATTATGTGCCTTATTACCACTTTCGTTGTAGCATTTCTCACAGGGAATGCCTCAGGAAAGCGTGTAGTCTGACACATCATGGTGATGATATACATATTACCACTCTTGGTTCTAGGCAATGGGCCTACTATATCAACAATAATATAGGTAAAGGGTTCCTCGGCTACCACAATTGTCTGTAAAGGGGCTTTTGGTATTACCTGGTTTGGTTTGCCAGTTTTTACACATACAGGACATTCATTACAATACTAGATGACATCTTTCTTTAATCCAGGCCAGGTAAAGTACTTGCTTATTTTATTATATGTTTTTGCAATACCCTGATGACCGCCTATTGTGAATCATGGGCTACACTTAGCACTTGTTCTCTATAACCCTTCGGTAGGACCACTTGATTAACTACCTCCCAAGTGTGTGACACAGGTGAGCTCCTAGGTCTTCACTTCCGCATCAACACCTCTTTAGTGTAGTAATAAGTCATAGCCTCCGATTCTGCTTCTAGTTTAGTTACTGCCTTATTATGCAAGTCAGTCAACGTAGGATCAGTTCTTTGCTGATGAATAAAATTTGATTTTGATCTCAAGTCTGAAGAGCCAGATGTGGTAACTGGACTACACTCTCCCCTACCCCCTTTCCTAGGTGGTTTGGTGGAGGTTCTCGCCATCCTGTTCCCATCTGCTTCTTCCAACTTGGCCATAAAAGTGTCACAAAGATCCACTTCACTATTTGATTTGTTAACCTCTAATTTTGTCTCCTGACTTACATTATTGGGAGTTTGTGATATTTGAGACTCTGATTTTGACTGGGTCACGGCACATGCTGGGTACATTACCTTGTCCTCAGGATCTGTCCGTGCCCTAATCACCTCTGGCTTAGTTAGCATTATTGGGTGGTCATCTCTTTTAACTCGATTACCAGCAAGGTCATTCCCCACAATTAGATCAATGCCAGCAACTGGTAATTTAGGACTAACACCTACTAAACTTTTGCCTTTAATAAAATCACACTCAAGGTTTACTTCTCTCAAGTGTACAGTCTGGAAATCTCCTGTGATTCCCTGTATAATCATTACCTCCCCAGTCTCTGTAGACTGTATATATTGTAACACACTCTCTAATAATAAAGATTGGGATGCTCCTGTATCCCTCAAAATTTTAACATCATGCCACAAACCATTTGCACACTGTAATTTTCCATTTGATATAAACTCTCCAAAATGATTTATAGCAAGTGCTTTTTTCCCCATTATTTTTGTTACACATTTGGTTTTCCTCCCCTCACACACTGTGAGTGCCATAGGCCTCTTTTCTGGGTGAGAAACCAACAATTCTTAACAACATGAGCCCTCCTATGGCAGTAGGAACACTGTTTCAACTCTGGGTGAGGCTTATTACTGGTGTGATCCTCTTTGGGTTTCACATTACTCTCTTTACCACCTGGCACCTTTGAAAAAGTGTTTCCTTGACCTGCTGTTGGGTACATGTGGGACCCAAATCTGACTGAGGAGTTTACTGCTCGACCAGATCCTTGTCTATTTGATTGAATTTTATTTTTAAAAGTTACTTTATGCATCAACTCATATTCATCTGCTAATTTAGCCAACTCATAGATATCTCTGGGTAATTTCTCTGCCAAATACAAAGCCACATTAGAAGGTATGTAAGATAAAAATTCTACTACTAGGAGTAAATTTTTAAGAGAGTCCAGATCCCTAATTATTTCTGCATGTAACCATTTATTAAACATGTGATATTTCTCTTGTGCAAATTCTACCAAGGTTTGACTTGGGTCTCGTCTCAGTTGTCTAAACTTTTGCCTATAAGCCTCAGGAACAAGTTGATAAGCAGTAAGGATGGCTGCTTTTACCTTCTCATAGTCAAAACTGTTACTCAAAGGCATAGCTGCAAATATTTTCTGTGCCTTTCCCACCAACTGACCTTGAAGAAGAGATACCCATTGTGTTTCAGGCCATTCCATACTCCGTGCTAACTTTTCAAAATGTATGAAGAACTGGTCTGGGTCATTCTCACAGAATAGAGGAAACTTGACATTTTTGTTATCTTTAACTGCCCAGGTGTTCCTAAATCGTCAACACCGGTATTTTCTGATCTAATTCCCAAATCTGCTAGCCTAATCTGTAACTCTATTTTTTTCTGAACTAGCTCCACTTCTAACTTCTTCATAGCTAGTTCTTGCTCTGCCAGAGCAAGCTCTCTGAGCTTGCTCTGCGTCTAGCCTCTTCTGAGCTTGCTCTGCCTCTAGCCTCTTCTGAGCTTGCTCTGCCTCAAACTGCAACTTCTTTAGTTCCAATTCTGCCTGCCACTGCAACTGAGTATCTACCTTTCCTGTAGTTACAACATTTGCACCACTGGTGGACGGGGACTGCTCTAATATTTCCTGTGGGAGAATTTGCTCATCTACCCAGTGTATCATTGTTTCTCATAGCAGTTCCGTCTTCACCATTCCCATGTGCAATAATAGTCCACAGTGCTTGCCAACAGCCACTAGGATAGACTTTTTTGCCGCTTTCAAACCCTCAACACTAGGATTGTCGACAATTTGTTGTGCTACCATATCCATTTTTAGTGTGCTAAGATACAGCAGACTCCAACACAAATTTATAATTCTGCACCACCTTTCTCTTTTTAGGCTGAGAATTTGTTTTGGAAACTGATAAGGACAGTGCTTAGTTTACTTGACTGCCCTATCAGCTGGTAAATTTTTGCACTCGAGAACACACACAAAAATTTCTTAAAACACTTTTCATAAAGATAAAAAAAATGTACATAAATAGTAATAAACTACATATTCATATTATACCAATATTAAAAATATTCTAAATTTCTACACAAGTTAAAGTGAATAAATAAGCTATACAATTTATGTCAGGTTACACCTACAGGCTATCCACTTTTATTATGCTTTCGATCAGGCTGCTCAATATGTGAGGTGCTCTCGGACAGGCTACCCAATTGTGTCACGGCCTGTGTCTTACTGATGTTATTAGTAGTGATACGATTTGTTGTCATAGAGAGCTATCAAGTATTTGGTGGTGGTGGTCCTTAAGATGTTGTCTAGGGAGTATAAGGAGTAAGGAAAACAACCTAGTACACAGGTAACAAATTTATACATATAAGTCACACAGAAATACATTCAACAAGGCGTTTTCCTCACAACATAAGATCACTATGTATTATAACCTCAAGTGGCTCTGACCACCCCACGGCCACCGCTATCATCCAATGACACATATATTTTTGACTCTAGGAAACCTGGACTCTTATAATACCTCTCCAACTTCTGTAATATTACTCTACCCAATCTTGCAACCCTGGTTATATACAAGGATAGGCTTATCTGGTCTACCCTCCCTGCTGTTCCTGGTGGTGGGGACGTGGCGTGTTTTGCGATGGGCGGCCCTCTTCCTGCTGTCGTGCGGTTAAACTCCATCGGGTTGGAGTTTACTGGCCGTGCTGGTTACCCGCTGGTGGACGTGGTGTTGAATGACATGCTTCGCGTCCCAATTCGGGATGTTTATGGTTTTGAGATGGTGTCTGCTCACCGTGTCATCATCAAGTTTGTGGGTGAGGCGGTGTACCGTGCTTTTCTTCGGAGGTACGAGGGCCGTACTTTGCAGCTGCAGAACGGCTCCGGGTCTGTGACAGTTTCGGACCGTAGTGGAGCTGTGACGTACGTCAGTGTTCATGGCGCCCCCATGGAGTTTCCTGAGACCCTTCTCCGGCGTTTCTTCCAGAGGTACGGCTCCGTTATCAGTGTACGGATGAACTCACTTTCGTCCGGAACGTATTCGGGAGTAAAGACCAACATTCAGACCCTCGGGATGCGACTGAAGTCGGACATTCCGTCCTCTGTCCGGCTGTTGGGATACTACGTGCGGGTGTTTTATGCCCGACAACCCCGTACTTGCTTCCGGTGTGGTTTGTTGGGGCATCAGGCTGCTGGGTGTACTGCTGATCCGGTCGCTCCCGTGAACTTGTTCCGTGAAGAGGATTTCCCGCCGCTCCCTCTGGAGGAGGACTCCGGGGGTGAGGAGGTGAGCGTCCCGTTCGCTGCTGAGGCTTCCCCAGCGTCACCCGAAGTTCCCCTGGTTGTCGCAGACCCTCCTCCGGGTGTTGCGGTGCCGTCGGATGTTCCTCCCGACCATGTCTCTGGTCCTGCAGCTCCCGTGAACCTTCCTGGTACTCCCTGTGTGGCGTCGCCGTCTGCTCCCTCGTCTTCGGCTGCTGACCCTGGCCCTGCATCCTCACCTCGGGTCCCCTACTGTGCTGGGTGCTGGGGTGGCTGCGGAGCCTCCTGTTGTGTGTGGTCCGGTTCCTCTGTGGTAGAGGCTGCTGCCGTTCTGCATCGGGCGTCGGTTCGTCCGGCTTGTGGTGCCGGTACTTCTGGATCTGCTTCTGGCTCTGACGATCTCCGGCCGGAGCCCAAACGTTCCAGGCGTTCGTCTACTGCCTGGGCTGATGTTGAGGAATTCGGTGACTGTGGGTCTTCTGGTGTTGACGGCGTGGCTCCAGATGGGTCGTTGTCTCCACGGTTGGTGGTGGCGGAGGTACGTGTGCCTGCTGGGGCTAGTGCCTGTGTCTCGGGTGTGCCTCCTGTTCCTTCCCCGCCCGGGGGCTCTCCACAGTGAGGTGTGGTGGCTTCCGGTGCTGGGGGTGGTGCGGATGCTGGTGCTGGGCGTAGCCTGGTGATGACCTTGAGAAAGGATGTGTGCCACCGAGGTTCCCTGCAGTCGTCTGGTGGTGAGCCCGTGGCCGCTGTTGCCCCTGTGGTAGTGCCCTCTGATGAGCCCTCTGTGTGTGCAATGGCGTGGCAGTCTCAGCGACCCTCGTCTGCTTCCTCGAAGGGCGTGGTTGGCGCTCCCTGGCCTCGTTATGCGAAGTGCGTCAGTGAACTCGTGCGTCGGCCGATGCCGCCCGATATTGTTGTTCCTGAGTTTATGATAACCCAGCGGACGAGGGGGGTCAAAAACCCTACCGACCATTAAGATCTAGTCTGGGAAGCTTACAAGGCGAAATATCCTTATGTTTCCTTCCCGGAGAAGTACATTTCCACCGATGTTCCTCGCGAATGATTTCTGTATATTCTGTGTTTCCTGATGTGTGCATGGTTCTGGGGTGCGGGTGGGGTGTGTGTGTGGGTGGGTGGGTTGGGTTTTATTTCCCGGTTCCTGCGTGCTCCGGTGTGTGTTCTGGTTTTTTTGTATGGCTGGTGGATGTCGCGTGCGCTTGTTTATGCAATATTGTGTGCCCGTCAGGCTGTTGGCGAGTGTTTTTTGTTCGGTTTTGCCATTTTGTTTTGCCTTCCGTTTGTTATGGCATGCTTTACCTGTTGTACGTGTTTGTTATTTATGTTTTGTTGGGTATGTATTGTGCTTGTACTGTTATGTTCCCTGTTATGCCTTTGTTGTCTGTTTTGTTTTATGTGGTTTTTGTTTTGTGATGTTACTGTGATTGCTTGTTTGCCAATGTATTATGCTTTTTGCCTTCTTGTATGCTGTCTTTTTTATGAATTTATAGTATTTGTGGTTTGTTGTCATGTGCTCTCGGCCCTTCTGGCCGGTGGTCTATTGTTCTATTTGTTCTGTTCTGTATTCTGTGTTGTTTTTATTGTAATTTAAATTGCATGCTTTGCATGTAAAAATACAAATAAAAAAATAAAAAAATAAATATGTGAGGTGCTCTCGGACAGGCTACCTAATTGTGTCACGGCCTGTGTCTTACTGATGTTATTAGTAGTGATACGATTTGTTGTCATAGAGAGCTATCAAGTATTTGGTGGTGGTGGTCCTTAAGATGTTGTCTAGGGAGTATAAGGAGTAAGGAAAACAGCCTAGTACACAGGTAACAAATTTATACATATAAGTCACACAGAAATACATTCAACAAGGCGTTTTCCTCACAATATAAGATCACTATGTATTATAACCTCAAGTGGCTCTGACCACCCCACGGCCACCGCTATCATCCATTAACACATATTTTCGACTCTAGGAAACCTGGACTCTTATAACACCTCTCCAACTTCTGTAATATTACTCTACCCAATCTTGCAACCCTGGCTATAGACAAGGATAGGCTTATCTGACTGTAAGGCCGGAGAAAACCCCTCAAATAGCAGGAACGGTCGGCAGCGATACACCTCCCCCTCCAGTCAAGATGGCGTCCACCTCTCTTGCATCAGCGACCTTAATACTCTATTCTTTACATATGTATTCAAACTCATTATGGATTTTATGTATCATATTCCCCATGCATACCTTTTGATAGAGGCCATTTTTCCCTTACATAGTTACGCTATTCCAGTTCACAGATTTCTCACAACCTCAGCTGAGAAGGCACTACTTTACTGAGCGGAGTATTAATGGTGACTCCGCAAGCCTCTCTGATCTCAGCTGGGGATTTTATTTTAATAAACACTCTCCACTGAGTTCACCAACATTTTACAACCGGAACCAACCTCCAAAGGAGGTAGGTTCGTAACAGTGACCATCTGATGGATGGGCAGGGTGACCAACTTGCTGGATGGGGAGGGTGACCATACTGCTGGATGGGGGAGGTGTACCATACTGCAGGATGGGGAGGGTGACCATACTGCTGGATGGGGAGGGTGACCATACTGCAGCGGGAGGGCTATGCGGGATGGAGAGGGTGACCATACTGCTGGATGGGGAGGGTGACCATACTGCTGGATGGGGAGGTGACCATACTGCTGGATGAGGAGGGTGACCATACTGCTGGATGGGGAGGGGGACATACTGCAGGGACGGGGAGAGTGACCATACTACTGGATGGGGAGGGTGACCATACTGGCGGATGGGAAGGGTGACCATACTGCTGGATGGGGAGGGTGACCATACTGCTAGATGATGAGGGTGACCAACACAGGATGGGGAGGGTGACCATACTGGAGGATGGGGAGGGTGACTATACAGCAGGATGGGGAGGTGACCATACTGCTGGATGGGTGACAGTGTGATACATACCGAAGGATGGTGAGGGTGACCACATATGCAGGATGGGGGGTGCCACCTTATATACTGCTGGATGGGGATGGTGACCAACTGCTGGATAGGAGGGTGACCATACTGCAGGATGGGGAGAGTGACCATACTGCAGGATGGGGAGGGTGACCATCCTGACTGGATCGCGCGATGGTGACCATACTGCAAGGATGGGGAGGGTGACATACTGCTCGATGGGGAGGGTCCACCTATACTGCAGGATGGGGGGGGGGGGGCGCGTGACTGCGATACTGCAGAATGGGGAGGGTGACCATACTGCATGGATGGGGAGGGTGACAATACTGCTGGATAGGGTGGGTGACCCACCTGGTGACGTACTGCAGGATGGGAAGTGACTATACTGCAGGATGGGAGGGTGACCATACTGCAGGGATAGGGAGATGACCCACCTGGGACCATATAGCTGCAGGATTGTGGAAGGTGACTATACTGCAGGATGGGGCAGGGTGGACCATACTGCAGGATGGGCAGGGTGACATACCTGGGCAGGATGGGGAGGGTGACAAAACTGCGGGATGGGGAGGGGGACACCCCTGGGTGACCATACCGCCGGATGGGGAGGGTGACCATACTTGTGGATGGGGAGGTTGACCATACTGCTGGATAGGGAGGTTGACCATACTGCTGGATGGGGAAGGTGACCATACTGCAGGATGGGGGGGGTGACCATACAGCAGGATGGGGAGGGTGAAAATACTAGCAGGATGGGGAGGGTGTCCATACTGCTGTATGGGGAGGGTGACCACTACTGCAGGATGGGAAGGGTGACCATACTGCAGGATGGGGAGGGTAACCATACTGCAGGAAGGGGAGGGTGACCGTACTGCAGGGTGGGGAGGGTTACCATACTGCTGGAGGGGGAGCGTGACCATACTGCTGGCTGGGGGGGGGGACCATACTGCCGGATGGGGAGTGTGACCATACCGCAGGATGGGGAGGGTTACCATGTTGCAGGATGGGGAGGGTGACCATACTGCAGGATTGGGAGGGGGACCATACTGCGGGATTTGCGGGGTGACCATACTGCAGGAGGGGGGGAGGGTGACACTACCTGCTGGATGGGGAGGGTGGACCATAACTGCTGGATGGGGAGGGTGCGCATACTGCTGGAATGGGGAGGGTGCCAATACTGCAGGATGGGGAGGTGGACCATACTGCAGGATGGGCAGAGGACACTTTCTGCTTGGGAATGGGCAGTAGGGACCAATACTGCTGGATGAGGAGGGTGACCATACGCTTGGACGGGGAGGGTGACCATACTGCCGAATGGGGA
>WNGS01000486.1:0-11975 GCA_020271785.1 Procambarus virginalis
CATACTGCTTTTTTGGGGATTTCACTAATTCTTTGTCATCCTCAGTGTATGAACCTTCTCTCATACGAATAGGTCCAATACGGGCAGTGGTTTTTGCTTTTGATTTAGCATATGTGAGAAATATTTTGGGTTTTCCTATATTTCTTGAATTGCTTTCTGTTTCTAAATGCCTTTCTCAGTCTGATACGAGTGTTTCAATTTCCCTCGATTTCTTCAATTTCCCTATTTAAATTATTCCTTCTTTGTAGGGAAAGTTGTGTTTACTTAAGCATTTCCGTAATTTTTTTCCTTTTATAGTGTCGTCTGCGTTCTCTTTCTGCGTTGGACCTTTTTCTGGCTTTCCTCAAAGGAACATGTTTCAGACAGACTTGATACGCTTCCGAAGTCAGTTTTTCAATTCCTTCTGTAGGACTTGTATTACTTAGCACAGTTTCCGATGGAATATTTGTAAGTTCCCTGTTTATTTTCTCCCAGTCTATCCTTTTATTATTAAAATTGAATTTACTGAATAGCCCCTCTCGCTTGATCAACGTTTTAGGTCTATTCTGAGTATTGATGGTCGTATGCACTTCAATGAGCTTGTGATCTGAATGTGGTATCTGATATCGTAATGTCTCTGATAATGTCTTCAATGTTCGTAAAGACCAGATCTAGAATATTTTCATTTCTCGTTGGCTCTGATATCTGCTGACTGAGTGAAAATTTGTCACAGAATCAAAGTAGTTCTCTAATCTGTGGTTGGTTAGGTCCCGATAGATTTCCTGGTATAATATTATTGTTTGCTATTCTCCACCTGAGACTAAGCAAGTTGAAGTCACCTAGGAAGATAATATCAGGTATCGGGTTCTCCAAATTATCAAGGCCATTCTCTATTTTGTTTATCTGTTCTGTGATTCCTCAGCCGTTGCATCTGGCGGTTTGTATATTAGAATAATCACTAAATTTATTTTCTCTGTTTTAATCCCAGTACCTCTACCACTTCATTTGTAACGTTAAGGAGCTCCGAGCATACAAGGTCTTCCCTAATATACAGACCCACTCCTCCATGTGACCTAATTATCCTATCACACCTGTACAGGTTATATCCTGGAATCCAGATCTCACTGTCCAAGAATTCCCCTGCATAGGTTTCTGTGAAAGAATCACATGCAGAAAGTATCATGCAATGACACTTTCTTTCAATCACAATGACAGTTCTCTCTCTCTTTTGTCAATTGACAATTCTCAATAACAATTCTGATAATTCTGACATTGTACTCCATGACAATGACAATTCTCTCTCTCCTTTGTCAATGACATTCTCTCTCTCTCTCTCTGTCAATTGTCACACTGAAAATTCTTTCAATCACATGAAAGAAAGTGTCATGATTCCAAACACAACAAATCCAAATATAATACTAAGTTCCTTATATCACCATTATAACAATCCAAGTTCTGCTGGTGTTTTTTTCCTGACATAACTTATAATGAATTTTTGCCACAAAAAACACAAAGACAGAAGAGATACACACACACTCAGCCTTGCGGGTGAGTGTGTCGGCAGTGTATTAATGGGCGGAGTTTCTTTCACCCTGATGCAAACTGTTCACCTAGCAGTAAATAGGCACGTTGGGAGTTAGACGGCTGTTAAGAGCTGTTTCCTGGGTATGCGTGTTCTCACCTACTGTGCGTGTGTGTGCATGCGTGTGTCAGAAATATATGTTGTAGATATATACACGAAAAAATAGATTGGTTTAGAAAGGCGCGGCCCAACAGCACATAGCTTGATTCTGCAGGCACAAATAACAAGTAAATAGTGATACAGCATCGTATACATAACCCAGCCTTGGGTGAAGAAATGCAAATGCATTCTCAGTACAAGATGTGTCAGCGTGTGTCTGGCAAGTGTTGTTCCTTAGCTCATTAGACTGTCCTCCTCGGCGCATGCTCTCAGGAGCGACTTGACTCGTCAGGGCGCCACAATGCTAAAATCAAGTCAACTTGTGTTTGTTATCCACCAGGACAGATGAGGTAGGAACGCACACTTCTTAACTCACGAACCAAACAACACAAGTTCACCAAGATTTTACAACCGCCTTCCATCTGGTTAAGAATGATGACCTGGACGGTCAGCGTTATTTCAGGAACATGGTTAGTGATATTCTGAGCCAGGGGCCGAGCGCCGTCTTTTGCCGCAACAGAGGCGCACTAAAACCTATTTATATCCTGTCATTAATATGTTAATATCCGGCGGCGAAGTGGGCGAGGCTTGCCTTGATAGAGCCCTGCCTGGAGCCGCGGAGATGTGCTCTATCTTGCAGGCGAGGAGTCACAATAACGTGGCTGAAATATGTTGACCAAACCACACACTAGAAAGTGAAGGGACGACGACGTTTCGGTCCGTCCTGGACCATTCTCAAGTCGATTCTCACAGTCGACTTGACAACGGTCCAGGACGGACCGAAACGTCGCCGTCGTCCCTTCACTTTCTAGTATGTGGTCTGGTCAACGTACTCTATCCTAATACTGGGCCCTAACAAACCCTTCTTTATGGCCGAGGGCGCAGCGTTACTCTGACTCTCGTCCAACAGGAAACACTCCAGGTGGACGTCCTGGGAACTACGACCCAGAAATAAGGTGAGTGTGTACTTGTAAGTCAAATCTTTCCCTGGTAACACACTCCGACGGAACGTGACCGCTGCCAAGACACTTTCCTGAGTGTTCACTGGACAACGACGCCTGGTGAACACTCGCTAGACTTCTTATAACAGTGAGCGGCCTCTTCACTGTTATGAGGCGGCCGCTCCGTCGTGAGGCGTCACGCACAACACTCATCACCAACACGCAACAACAAATTTCAGACGCTATTGTGAAGACATGTTATCGTGTTATCATTCTGGTTCCTTTTACTGTGAGCGTGGTGAAAGGCAGCCAAGAATGGCTGCCATTAATTGGGGAAGAGTGCGAGGTGTGCCGCGCGATATTTGTAACTGGTGAAGGCTGTGGTGCTGCCCCACCACCACAGTGATGCCGCCCCCAGCACCACAGTGGTGCCGCCCCCAGCACCCCTGTGGTGCCGCCACCACCACCACAGTGGTGCCGCCCCCACCACCACAGTGGTGCCGCCCCCAGCACCACAGTGGTGCTGCCCCCACCACCACAGTGGTGCCGCCCCCAGCACCACAGTGGTGCCGCCCCCAGCACCACAGTGGTGCCGCCCCCAGCACCACAGTGGTGCCGCCCCCAGCACCCCTGTGGTGCTGCCCCCACCACCACAGTGGTGCCGCCCCCACCACCACAGTGGTGCCGCCCCCAGCACCACAGTGGTGCTGCCCCCACCACCACAGTGGTGCCGCCCCCAGCACCACAGTGGTGCCGCCCCCAGCACCACAGTGGTGCCGCCCCCAGCACCACAGTGGTGCCGCCCCCAGCACCACAGTGGTGCCGCCCCCAGCACCACAGTGGTGCCGCCCCCACCACCACAGTGGTGCCGCCACCAGCACCACAGTGGTGCCGCCCCCAGCACCACAGTGGTGCCGTCCCCAGCACCACAGTGGTGCCGTCCCCAGCACCACAGTGGTGCCGCCCCCAGCACCACAGTGGTGCCGTCCCCAGCACCACAGTGGTGCCGCCCCCACCACCACAGTGGTGCCGCCACCAGCACCACAGTGGTGCCGCCACCAGCACCACAGTGGTGCCGCCCCCAGCACCACAGTGGTGCCGCCCCCACCACCACAGTGGTGCCGCCCCCAGCACCACAGTGGTGCCGCCCCCAGCACCACTGTGGTGCCGCCACCAGCACCCGACCCTTGTAGCCAGACTAAGAGACTGGCGGAGAAAGCAACACACGCTATGGTGTATTTCAGGCGCGCATGAGCTGTGCGTCGTCAGCACTCCGTCAAGACCCGTCGCCGCCCGACACCTCACGCAAGCGCCCCCACTCTCACCTGTTGCTAAGGCTACATGATCCTCACCCCAAGTTGCCAAGGGCGGCTGTGAGACAGCCTCGCCCTGGAGCTCGGCAGGGCGCGACCGAGGCTTCACTCCCGCATGTAACCCAACTCCTAAACCTCGCCCGACTCTTGCTAAACCTCAGGAAAAACATTTTGCGAGAAATCGTCGGGCCAGCGGCGTGTCGACTTCAAGGTAAGCAGTCAGATAACATTACTTGTAAACACATTTGAGAGGCAGGAAGGAGATTTATAAACCTTAAGGCACGCTCAAGTGGCCCACACCTGCCCTACACTGTGGCCACAACACTGATGGCGGCCCACACCTGTCCTACACTGTGGCTACAACATTGATGGCGGCCCACAACTACCCTACACTGTGGGCCACAACACTGACGGCGGCCCACACCAGCCATACACTGTGGCCACAACACTGATGGCGGCCCACAACTACCCTACACTGTGGGCCACAACACTGACGGCGGCCCACACCAGCCATACACTGTGGCCACAACACTGATGGCGGCCCACACCTGCCCTACACTGTGGCCACAACACTGATGGCGGCCCACACCTGCCCTACACTGTGGCCACAACACTGATGGCGGGCCACACCTGCCCTACACTGTGGCCACAACACTGATGGCGGCCCACACCTGCCCTACACTGTGGCCACAACACTGATGGCGGCCCACACCAGCCATACACTGTGGCCACAACACTGATGGCGGCCCACACCTGCCCTACACTGTGGCCACAACACTGATGGCGGCCCACACCAGCCATACACTGTGGCCACAACACTGATGGCGGCCCACACCTGCCCTACACTGTGGCCACAACACTGATGGCGGGCCACACTTGCCCTATAATGTGGCCACAACACTGATGGCGGGCCACACCTGCCCTACAATGTGGCCACAACACTGATGACGGCCCACACCAGCCCAACACTGTGGCTACAACATTGATGGCGGCCCACACCTGTCCTACACTGTGGCCACAACATTGATGGCGGCCCACACCAGCCCAACACTGTGGCCACAACACTGATGGCGGCCCACACCTGTCCTACACTGTGACCACAACATTGATGACGGCCCACACTAGCCCTACACTGTGGCCACAACACTGATGGCGGGCCACACCAGCCTTACACTGCGGGCCACAACACTGATGGCGGCCCACACCTGTCCTACACTGTGGCCACAACATTGATGGCGGCCCACACCTGTCCTACACTGTGGCCACAACACTGATGGCGGCCCACACCTGTCCTACACTGTGGCCACAACACTGATAGCGGCCCACACCTTCCCTACACTGTGGGCCACAACACTGATGACGGCCAACACCAGCCCTACACTGTGACCACAACACTGATGGCGGCCCACACCTGCCCTACACTGTGGCCACAACACTGATGGCGGGCCATACCTGCCCTACAATGTGGCCACAACACTGATGGCGGCCCACACCTGCCCTACACTGTGGCCACAACACTGATGACGGCCAACACCAGCCCTACACTGTGACCACAACACTGATTTCGGCCCACACCAGCCCTACACTGTGGCCACAACACTGATGGCGGCCCACACCAGCCTTACACTGCGGGCCACAACACTGATGGCGGCCCACACCTATCCTACACTGTGGCCACAACATTGATGGCGGCCCACACCTGTCCTACACTGTGGCCACAACACTGATGGCGGCCCACACCTGTCCTACACTGTGGCCACAACACTGATAGCGGCCCACACCTTCCCTACACTGTGGGCCACAACACTGATGACGGCCAACACCAGCCCTACACTGTGACCACAACACTGATGGCGGCCCACACCTGCCCTACAATGTGGCCACAACACTGATGGCGGCCCACACCTGCCCTACACTGTGGCCACAACACTGATGACGGCCAACACCAGCCCTACACTGTGACCACAACACTGATGGCGGCCCACACCAGCCCTACACTGTGGCCACAACACTGATGGCGGCCCACACCTGCCCTACACTGTGGGCCACAACACTGATGGCGGCCCACACCTGCCCTACACTGTGGGCCACAACACTGATGGCGGCCCACACCAGCCCTACACTGTGGCCACAACACTGATGGCGGCCCACACCTGCCCTACACTGTGGGCCACAACACTGATGGCGGCCCACACCAGCCCTACACTGTGGCCACAACACTGATGGCGGCCCACACCAGCCCTACACTGTGGCCACAACACTGATGGCGGCCCACACCAGCCCTACACTGTGGCCACAACACTGATGGCGGCCCACACCAGCCCTACGCTGTGGCCACAACACTGATGACGGTCCACACCAACCCTACACTGTGACCACAACACTGATAAAACAATATAAATATACGTGTATTAAGATAACTTTAAAAATGAGCTTTCTGGTGCTAAATAACGGGTAACCGTTAATGGGTAACCCTTAACGGGTAACCGTTAACGGAGAGGCATCAGCCTGGCCGAAGGTATCAAGTGGCCAGCTACCACACAAGGGGCCAGCCGCGGGACCGGTTCTATTCGTGACTTACACAAATGACATGGAGAAGTGTCCATGCTGCTGCACAGTGTATACATTACCCGCTGACACAGAGCTGAACAGCACAGCCACAGCACAACCTAGGCGTCAAAAGACTGTCAGCTGACTTGGACAACTTAGAAGACTGCACAACCGTATTTGCCAATAGATAAGATGCAATATGTCTCGCATAATTTTACGACTGTCTTGCCTTAAAGAAACTATTTGTTATTATCTATATTATAAACTTGTTTAGAACGATTAAAGGAAAATCGTTTATGCCCTGATGCGGAATTGGGGGGAGGGGGAGAGGGACGTACACTGACGCAGTACGAGAAGCCAAGAGGAACGTACACTGACGCAGAACAAGAAGCCAAGAGGGACGTACACTGACGTAGTACGAGAAGCCAAGAGGGACGTACACTGACGCAGTACGAGAAGCCAAGAGGGACATACACTGACGCAGTACAAGAAGCCAAGAGGGACGTACACTGACGCAGTACAAGAAGCCAAGAGGGACGTACACTGACGCAGTACAAGAAGCCAAGAGGGACGTACACTGACGCAGTACGAGAAGCCAAGAGGGACGTACACTGACGCAGTACAAGAAGCCAAGAGGGACGTACACTGACGCAGTACGAGAAGCCAAGAGGGACGTACACTGACGCAGTACGAGAAGCCAAGAGGGACGTACACTGACGCAGTACAAGAAGCCAAGAGGGACATACACTGACGCAGTACAAGAAGCCAAGAGGGACGTACACTGACGCAGTACAAGAAGCCAAGAGGGACGTACACTGACGCAGTACAAGAAGCCAAGAGGGACATACACTGACGCAGTACAAGAAGCCAAGAGGGACGTACACTGACGCAGTACAAGAAGCCAAGAGGGACGTACACTGACGCAGTACAAGAAGCCAAGAGGGACGTACACTGACGCAGTACTAGAAGCCAAGAGGGACGTACACTGACGCAGTACAAGAAGCCAAGAGGGACGTACACTGACGCAGTACAAGAAGCCAAGAGGGACGTACACTGACGCAGTACAAGAAGCCAATATAATGTTTGCCTCCATTTGTATATCGAATTGAAATAGACTCGTGTGTTCCTTGAGTAATATTCCAACATGAGATGAATCCTCATGAATTTCGCTTTGTGACCTTTGAGCTTTATATAATTGATCCTTTTCCTACAACCCTCAACTATGGACATGAAGATCGGATTGTTCAATCAATCGAGTGCTCCTCGACTATCGTCAAATACGAAAACATCTTTTTCATCTTGACGAACTTCCTCTAAACCGGCCAGAATGGTCTTCAGGTCAGCCTAAGTGATGAAATACAGTTACTAATTCGAAGTTTACATTTCCTGTCCACAGTTGTATACTGAGTGTATGAGGACACCAACCACACTCTGCCCTGCCATCTTCCACCACCGACCCGTCACAGTATACATGTAAACTTCTGCCTCTTGGTAGCTGAGATATCCCGCCTTCATACACATACCGTAGTTATCTAGCATCATCTAAATGCTATCACTCAAGGTAGAGTGGTAGATAAAGATAAACTATTCAACACTGGCGGGACGCGAACAAGGGGACACAGGTGGAAACTGAGTACCCACATGAGCCACAGAGACGTTAGAAAGAACTTTTTCAGTGTCAGAGTAGTTAGTAAATGGAATGCATTAGGCAGTAATGTGGTGGAGGCTGACTCCATACACAGTTCCAAATGTAGATATGATAGAGCCCAGTAGGCTCAGGAACCTGTACACCAGTTGATTGACAGTTGAGAGGCGGGACCAAAGAGCCAGAGCTCAACCCCCGCAAGAACAACTAGGTGAGTACAACTAAGTGAGTACTCAAGTGATACATAGACACAGGAGCCTCCACACGAGGGCAGTGTAACAGAGGCACCTTCACCCTTAGTGCTGTAGGGAAGATGCTGTACACCGTCAACACTGCCCAACAGGTTCAGTCGAGGGACAGAGTATGGTGCTCATGGTAGCGGAGCGATCATTGGTGTGGAACATGACGTCATGGTAGTGAAGGTGTGGAACATGACGTCATGGTAGTGAAGGTGTGGAACATGAAGTGAAGGTGTGGAACATGACGTCATGGTAGTGAAGGTGTGGAACATGACGTCATGGTAGTGAAGGTGTGGAACATGAAGTCATGGTAGTGAAGGTGTGGAACATGACGTCATGGTAGTGAAGGTGTGGAACACGACGTCATGGTAGTGAAGGTGTGGAACATGACGTCATGGTAGTGAAGGTGTGGAACATGAAGTCATGGTAGTGAAGGTGTGGAACACGACGTCATGGTAGTGAAGGTGTGGAACATGACGTCATGGTAGTGAAGGTGTGGAACACGAAGTCATGGTAGTGAAGGTGTGGAACACGACGTCATGGTAGTGAAGGTGTGGAACATGACGTCATGGTAGTGAAGGTGTGGAACACGACGTCATGGTAGTGAAGGTGTGGAACATGACGTCATGGTAGTGAAGGTGTGGAACACGACGTCAAGGTAGTGAAGGTGTGGAACACGACGTCATGGTAGGACCAACTTATGGTGGTCGTATATGGAATAATAAAATGTATATTTCATTCAAACTCTAATCTCTTAATTGTTAATTCTGTTTTTGGAAGTTGTTTGTGAACAAGAGGAGCTGGCGTGGGTGTGACGGAGGAGGAGTCATCACCCGTGCTGGTAGTAGACGGGTGACCCTCTACTGCCACCACGGGTGATGACCTCTACTACCACCACGGGTGATGACCCTCTACTACCAGCACGGGTGATGACCCTCTACTACCACCACGGGTGATGACCTCTACTACCACCACGGGTGATGACCTCTACTACCAGCACGGGTGATGACCTCTACTACCAGCACGGGTGATGACCCTCTACTACCAGCACGGGTGGTGACTCTCTACTACCAGCACGGGTGATGACCTCTACTACCAGCACGGGTGATGACCTCTACTACCACCACGGGTGATGACCTCTACTACCACCACGGGTGATGACCTCTACTACCACCACGGGTGATGACCCTCTACTACCACCACGGGTGATGACCCTCTACTACCACCACGGGTGATGACCCTCTACTACCATGGGTGATGACCCTCTACTACCAGCACGGGTGATGACTCCTTAATTATATTTTAGTGATGTCATACCACACAAATATAGGCCTAATTTTCCCAACGTTAGACAGTGTTGGTGAGAAATAATTTACAAAACCTTGTCTAAAATAAATCAAATTTAAGTTCTGATTTAAATTTAAAATAGATTCCATATCATGTTTATTCAATTTAATACATTCTGCCCGAAACGCTGCGCGTGTTAGTGGCTTCACAAGAGTGTATAAACATCACTGCTGTGTACACTCATAAACCCAATGTACCTTCTTGTATATAAATAATAAATAAATACTTATCTCAGCATGGCTAAGATAAGTCGCTGGACGGTAGAGCGACGGTCTCGCTTCGTGCAGGTCGGCGTTCAATCCCCGACCGTCCAAGTGCTTGGGCACCATACCTTTCCACTGTCCCAACCCAAATCCTTATCCTGACCCCTTCCCAGTGCTATATAGTCGTAATGGCTTGGTGCTTTCCCCTGATAATACCTCAGCTTGGCTGATGACATCACTGAGGTCATCTGTACTCCCCCCCCCCACCCATGAGAGTGAGAACGTCATGAGATATAGCAGTGGGCCTCATATACACGGTGCGTAGTGTCAGGTAGGCCAGGAACGACCTGGAGGAGTCGTTACGCCAGTACGACTATGTAGCGCTGCAACCCGCTCTCGCACAAGACAGTACATATATGACTAATTGCTTATGGTCACTATTTAGCTGATTAATAAGTACATATGTGGTATATGCCAAGTTATATTTTGTCTTTATGGTATAAACTCTTCTTATAGAATTGCTAAACACCAGTTTTCGTATTTGGAATTTCTTTTTCAGTTTTATTAAACAAGAGAGAGATTTTATACAATATTTGTCAATATCCTGAGTTACTTTACAATTTATTTTAATATTTTGTTTTGTTTTATTATTTTATAAAACTGTAATATCAATATTGGTATAGGTTAAGTATTAATTGTAATTAAGAAGCAATAAGATGCTTATCTTAACATATTAGGAAGGTTAGGTTAGGTCGGTGTTTTCTATCCAGCTTTTCAAGGTAAACTCAAATATTCACAATAAAATAGTATGTCACATATGCACTTATTAATAAGCCAATATTGACTATAAGCAAGTGCGAGAACGGGTTGAGCACTTGCAGGGGGTATGAGGACAAGGATCTGGGTTAGGACGGAGGGAAGGAATGGTGCCCAACCACTAGGTCTGGTGGGATCGAGCGGTCACCTGCAGGGAGCGACGTCCCCCATGTACCAACCACTCCAAGAAAGATTATCTTAAATTAGATCTTATATATTGTCAGACACTGAATTAAATAAGACCGTATAGTTAAAACTGCCAGGAGACACGTCGGCCACTGTGTCGCCACTGAGGCCATACACAACCTGCTTGGGTGGGATCCCACAAGACTGTTATATATGTTTGTTTACCTGTTGACGATTTCGAGAGTTGTGGCGTGAGGCAGTTGACGCAACCTCGCCTGAGGCCAGCGCTTACTGCCGTGTGTACAGCTGTTGTCTTACATAAGAACATAAGAACAAAGGTAACTGCAGAAGGCCTATTGGCCCATACGAGGCAGCTCCTATTTATAACCAGCCAATCCCACTCATATACATGTCCAACCCGCGCTTTGTATTTCTTTATGACATTCTAAAAGGCTGGAAGTGCAATCATTAAGTTCACCAGAGTCTTACCTTAATGTCCAGGTGAACGATGTTGCGGTCGTGGATGAACACGAGTCCCTCTAGGAGCTGTCGCGTGAAGCTGATGACGTCTCGTTCATATGGTACCATGTCTTCGTCCAGGAGAGTCTGAAGGTCCCCTCCTGCGGCGCTGTGGACCAGGAGAATAGTGTTAGTACATGGTGATCCCCCCCCCCCCCGGGGCACTGTGGACCAGGAGAATAGTGTTAGTACATAGTGATCCCCCCCCCCGGGGCACTGTGGACCAGGAGAATAGTGTTAGTACATAGTGATCCCCCCCCCCCGGGCACTGTGGACCAGGAGAATAGTGTTAGTACATAGTGATCCCCCTCCCCCCCCCCCCCGGGCACTGTGGACCAGGAGAATAGTGTTAGTACATAGTGATCCCCCCCCCGGGGCACTGTGGACCAGGAGAATAGTGTTAGTACATAGTGATCCCCCCCCCCCGGGGCACTGTGACCAGGAGAATAGTGTTAGTACATAGTGATCCCCCCCCCCCCCGGGGCACTGTGGACCAGGAGAATAGTGTTAGTGCATAGTGATCCCCCCCCCCCCCCGGGCGCTGTTGCACACACAAGTCGTGATTCTTCAACACAAGACAAACTTGTTATGATTGCATTTATTAATGATCAAAGGA